>PVKY010015423.1:0-10194 GCA_004027775.1 Bradypus variegatus | reverse complement strand
GTCAAGGTGGTTCAGTTGGAGAGAGAGAGGGCCACATCTGAGCAACAAAGAGGCACTCAGGGGGAGACTCTTAGGCACAACTACACGCAAGTTTAGCCTCTCCTCTGCAGCAACAAGCCACATAAGGGCAAGTCCCATGATCGAGGGCTCAGCACATCAAACCGCCAGTCCCAATTTTGTGACAACATCACCACCAATCCAGGTCCTCACCAATTAATTTTATCCCAGAGCAAAATGCTGACCTAGAGCTTTTATTTGTTTTGTCCTCGAGACCAAGTGGCTACTGCCCTTCCCTTTAGTTTCATCACAGCATTTTGGCTCTTTTTATCCCCTCTGGCATCTGGCACATCATCAGTGCCAGTTAGCTTGGCCTCGTGTTTCACACCTTCACCTCTGAACTTGGCCAAGATATACTCACCCATCTTCTCAGAGCCTTTCTTCTTTTCCTCCTTTGATGGTGCTTTTGGTGCAGCCTGTTGATCAGGCCGACCATTGGCTGCACTTGTCTCTACTTTGTTCGACATGGTAAGAAAGTAGGCAGCAAAGCTTGGCTCCAGGGACACTTAGTAACACCAGGCAACATCTGACGGAGAAGTCCCCGATGACTGTGAGCTACAGACACCTGCTAGCTAGCGCCTCTGCAGTGTGGGCGTGACTTCCCTGGACCTGGAGCCTCCAGGTGCAGCCAAAATTTATTTTTTAATGCAGTATCAAGGGGGGCAGGGTTTCCCCCTCATCTAAACAGAAGCCAATGTTCCTAGGTCATCTAACACGACTAGAGCTCTTAAATGTTGTAACCTATTAGGAAGGGGGGAGGGACGCTTCCGTGTGATATTCCGGAAAGAGTACACTCAAGAAAAAGAAGTGTTTGGGTTACAGACCTCTTGGCTGTAAAGACTCGGGAGGCATGCACCCCGACCTCAGTGGAGGGCACGCGCCATCGTTCTTTCACGCTGCCAGGTCCTTCTGTGTCCTCGGCACACGCAGAAAGGACACACAGCTCCCGCTGCGCCTCTGCTGAAGACCCGCCCACATCTTCCCCAGGGGGAGTGGGACCCCAGCCTGGATCGCCCGCCCCTTTTACCCCATTCATGGCCTTCCTCTCCAGTTTTCTTGAACCTGTCAAAACTGGATTCTCAGAAAATTGATTTGTAAATGCACAACCCCTCCTCAACGCCCTTCATCTCCAATTATTCATGCGTTTCATCCCCCCAGACTTCATTCCCTCATCTGGCTCACTGCACTATCGCAAGCAAAATATCATCAAAATTTTATCACTTTAGTGTCAAAAATTTATTGTCCCCCATTTCAGGGATGATGAAGTGAAGGCCCAGATATCTGGTATACTTTACCTGCCGCTGTGCTGCATTTCATCGATTTGACATTTTGCAGGAATACTTTGGGGTGAGCTGTGAGAGAGCAGTTCGTCCGTCTTGTTTAGGGCACTGTTAATTTTGCACTTTCCTGCAGTTGAGCGTGATCCAACAGATACCGATATGCCAGCAGATGTCTAGGGCGAGGTTTCAAGGCTGAGGTTATAAACCTAAGTGCCTATCATCGTGGACCCCCCCACGGGATTCTGCCCCCGGGCCCTGGACGCGGCTGGGGACCCGCCTCCCCGCCTCTTCCGCCCTCCCGAGGGACCGCGCGGCCCGTCCGCAGCCCGTGTCCGCGGCGCGGGCCCTTCACATTCCTTATCTCGGCCACAGGCGCCCCGAGGGGTCCCCCGAACCCAGTGTCTCCGGACACAGAGCCCAGGCGGCAGGTGGGGGGGTCGCAGGGCGCGAGCGCGTGAGGGCTCAGGCGGGGTGCGGGGCCGGGACGCAGGGAAGAGGGGTGCGCCCGTCCTCTTCTACTCGGCCAGGGGCGGCCAGCAAGGTTGGGGGAGCAGGAGAGCGGCCGCCCCCCGGAGCCCGGGACCCGCAGGCCGCCCCTACAGACAGCCCCCTGCCGCCATTCCCCTCCCCCACCCTGGCGGGTGAGGCGAGAGAACGGTTTGGAGGAGGACGCATGCGCAGGAAACTCAATTGTAAACCGCTGAGGCCCTAAATTCCATTGTCGCGCGAAGGCGCAGGCGCAGAAGCAAGCCCGGAGGGTTTACGCGGGCGGGGACTGAGGCCGACACGCCTGCGCGCAATAATCTGATGGCGGGAGGTGGGCCCGCGCGTGGGACGGCGCATGCGTCCGAGACCTGTGTGACGAGAAGGGGCGGTGCGGGTGCCCGCGTGCGCGTGCGCAGAGCGCGTTCGGCGGGCCTTATTTAGGTTGCGCAGGCGCCCCCTAGCCATTTCTGGTCAGCCGCGCTCAGGTCGCGTTTCCCGGTGAGTCCCGCTCGGGGCCTGTTTTTGCCGCCCAGCGGCCGCCGAGGACCCGGTTTTCGCGGGCACGGCTTGCCGCCGGGGCCCTGGTGGAGCGCGAGCGGCCGCGGCGCCCCGGGCGCAGGGTGGGGGGCGCGGGGGCCGCTGGGGCCTGCAGGCCGCGTCGCCCCTATTGTGTGCGGTGGGGGGGGCGGAGCGGAAGCGGCCGCCGCCATTTCCTCGGCCCCGCGCCGGCGCCGCGCCCGGGTACCCGAGGGTGGGGGGTGCGTTGGTGGGCGGCGCGGGGAGCCTGGGGGGCCGCATGAGCACCCCGCAGCCTCACCTCGCGCCTCGCAGTGTCCCCGACGCCGGCGCTCCCCGAGACACGATGATGCTGGGCACGGAAGGCGGCGAGGGCTTCGTGGTGAAGGTGCGGGGCCTGCCCTGGTCCTGCTCGGCCGAGGAGGTGCAGCGCTTCTTCTCGGGTGAGCCGGGGCGCGGGCCGGGCGCCCCCAGCGGGCGGAGGGCGGGACGCGGGCCCCGCCTCCTCCCCTCCCCTCGCCTCCCGGCGGCCCTTTGTTCCCGCGTCGCCTCGCCCGCCGGGCCCTCCCCGGGAGAGGCGGGCTGCCACCGCGCGGCCCCCGGCGCCCCTTGCCGGCGGCGCCCCTCTGCGGGAGCTCCCGTGCCCTCCTGTCTCCAGGCGGTCGTCCCGGCCGGGACGGGCAGTTGGCGGCCCCCGCCCTCGGCTCCCCGTGCGGTTGGCCCCGCAGCCCGGGTGGCTGTCGCGCGGCTGGCTTCCCGAGAAACGCCCTCGTCCTGAGCTAGCGCAGGACGAGGACACTAGGTCTGGCCGCCGGAAGTGGCGGGTTTGGGGAAGACACTTAATGGCGTTGACTCACCGTCTGAATTTAGTGTCGTTAACGGAAAAACGGCCTGTAAAACGAGAGCCTAGCGAGCCGGGAGCCGCTTTGCAGGGGGCAGCCTGGGTTTGGCTGCGGCCGAGCAGCCTGGAGCGTGTAGCCGGGTGGCAGTGGCGCCCTTGCAGGTGAGTACGGGCCTGCGGTCGGCATCGGAGTGAGCGAGTTTCGAACCGGCAGGTGCCCCGGATCGCTGCTGAGGCCGTAAAACCAGAAGACCCAGGGTTGGCGGATTCTGGCTGAGAAGCTGACATAGGATGTTTGCTGCAGACCCGGGTTTAGGGAGCACGGCTAAGAAGCTGCCTTGGCTGTTGGGTTTTGCTGATGGGTGGGAATTCCCACATTTAGGGAATAAGAGTCTGAGAGGGGCACTGCTTAGCAGTCAGTCACCGTTGAATAATACCTCGGTCATTTCTAGGCTTTCCAGCAGGGTTCTGCGTTGTAGTGGGGACACCGACGGGCATTTCCTCTGTATCACCCAGCGGTGGCTTTGCATTTTCGATTCCGTATTAACGGCTGTTTTCTTTCCAGAATGCAAAATTCAAAATGGGGCTCAAGGTATTCGTTTCATCTACACCAGAGAAGGCAGACCAAGTGGCGAGGCTTTTGTTGAACTTGAATCAGAAGATGAAGTCAAATTGGCCCTGAAAAAAGACAGAGAAACAATGGGACACAGATATGTCGAAGGTTTGATTTATGTTGCCCTAGTAACAGTAAATAAAACATTAAACACATAGAGCTCTTCCCCCTTCTGAATTTTAGGTGTTTGACCGCATGGAAATGGTCATCTAAGGGAGTTTATGGCAGCTCTTCCTAGCTTATCTAAAGACCCAGGAAGTCTGAACTTGGTTTTCTCACTTTCCGAAGTTGACTAATTCTAAGCACCTCTTTCAGTATTCAAGTCAAACAACGTTGAAATGGATTGGGTGTTGAAGCACACTGGCCCAAATAGTCCTGACACGGCCAATGATGGCTTTGTGCGTCTTAGAGGACTCCCCTTTGGATGTAGCAAGGAGGAGATTGTTCAGTTCTTCTCAGGTATGTAGTCGTGTTGGGTGCTGAGCAGTGAGGTCTGGTTAGCTTCTGGCAACACGTGATGTAGTGCAGGCCTAGAGTTAAGGAGTGTAGAGATTTAAGCAGGCTGAAGTATATGCAAGTGAATTGATGTTTTCTTCTTCCTGGAGACCTTCAAATAATTTAAGCCCATCTTAAAGGTGGAAATTAAGACCTGCCATGCGCTAACTTTGCCTATATTTGATATTGTAGTTCAGACTAGATAATTTGAGGAGTGTCCTCAGTAGCTTAACCACTTGCCTCAGTTGCTGTTGAGCAGAGTGCTTCAGTTGGAAGGTAAGCTCCTCACCGTGAGACCGATGCGTGGCTTAGGCAGTTGTCGTCATGGCAGTGGCAAGTGTCTGTCTGAAGAGACACTGGGTCATGAAGCAGAAACATCTCATGACCTAATTCTCGTTTCACAAAAAAAACTGCTATGGAAGCAACTTGGTTTAGCCAGGATATTACACACTTGACTGAAAGTCTATGTCAGTGAGAGAGAGGTTGAATGTTTAGTCTTCAGTGTGTGAAATACAGAAAGTGTTTTGAAATTGTTTTGGGCCTAAAGTATTTGAATGTTTTTATGCTGAAGAGCTGATAAGATTGCATGTGTACAATGTTAGATTATATATTTTAACTATTAGTCTTAATATTCATGAACAAGAAATCCTTTCATGGTTTAGTATGTGTTAAAATCTTGGATTATTAGAATGTGTCAAGTCCTAATACTTTGTCAGAATTTCTGAAATTGATTCTGTTTTTTTTTTTTAAATCTAAATTGGTGAGAAATGAATGCTATTTGTCAACGTTAAATATGAACATAATTTCATATCTTCTAGGAAAGTGCTTTAAACCCTTTTTGTAAGCTTGGGAATGTATCCACGGAAAGGATTTTTCATAGACGGAATTTCCAGAAGTGAATCATACTACTTTTAGAGCATAAGCGTGCATGATTGCTGTGTAGATCAGTTGTTTGTTGAAAGTTGAGATTGTATGTTTGTCAATTATGATTTAAGCAATGTTTCAATTTGTATATAAAATGTTTAAATGTAAATTTCTTGAAGTTCCACTAACTTAAAAGTATTGAAATATAAATTGAGGTAGAAGGTGTGTACTGAATTTAGTAAAACTTGTATTTAATGTTTGAAACTGTATGATAAATTCTTGTATAGTGCTGAACATTAAGTTGCATAGATAAAAATGTTCTTAATTGTTGAATTCTTAATGCATCCCGCGTTCAAGTTTTTCCTTCTGTTATTGTGCAATGGGATGTGTTAAGAATTAGACTTTGTAATGGAACTTCATATTACTGCAATGCATATTTAAAGAGTATTGTTGAAAGCATACCATTCACCTAAAGTTAAAATTCTGGTTTATTTAAAGCTATAAGAAGAATCATTTCTGGGCTTGTGATGTTAATATTGCCCCCCTACTGGGGTTATTTGTCCTTGGGTTGAAGGGTTGGAAATCGTGCCAAATGGGATAACATTGCCGGTGGACTTCCAGGGGAGGAGTACGGGGGAGGCCTTCGTGCAGTTTGCTTCACAGGAAATAGCTGAAAAGGCTCTAAAGAAACACAAGGAAAGAATAGGGCACAGGTGGGGATGGATGGTTGGCTGGATTTGTCACTTTTCTTATGGTAAACAATTAAATCCATATTCTCTCTGCTGAAAAGGAGGAAGCTAGTTCCTTAGTCCCAATTAATTGATGCTTTGCCACAACTTTCAAACCTCTCCTATGTCAAGAGTGTCCCATACTACATTCAAATTCAATTTTAGGTTTTAAAACGGGTCCCCATGTAATTTGGCCTGACAGTTTCCTAAATTTTGTATTTTGATTAACCCTACTCAGTGGAGTTGAGAGACTATGGCTTTAAAAAAACGTTAATGCAAACCTGGCTTTAGCTGTAATAACATCCACCTAGTAAATTACTGTTACCATAAGAAAATGTGATACTTTCTGATCTTGTTTTTAAAGTTGAAATGCAACAAACTTTTTCTTGCTGTATCAATATTCTGCATATGTATTAATAAGCATAGCTTTCAAGAAATTGTCACAAAAGGTTTTATTGTCTTTGCTTGTGACTATTTTTCATTGAAGCATGCGCTTACCTATGCTGATTCCTACTAAAAGCATAGGCTTGGGGTTTTTATTGGCGAAAGGAAGTGTGTATTGTGGGCTAGACTGTTGGCGGAGGCTGGCTTTTTAGCCCACTTGCTATACACGCTGCCAATGGATTTAAGACTTGGTATGTTGAAAGTTGAGTGGAATTCTTTCCCTCCTGAGACATTTGTTATTTACAGTGCTCCTCTCGACCCCTAAGGTTGGGCTCCCAGTGCCTAAGAGGAGTGAGTTTTTTTCTTTATAAAGTTTAAATTATGTAATATTAAAATTGAGTGAATTTCTGGTCATAGCCTATGCCAATAAAAGAAATCTGGCGTTAAATGTGTCAGTTTCATGGTTATGACTAGACTGTTGACTTGTGTGGCTAATAGCTGTATCAGATGAACTAACGTGTTCTCTCCCCTCCCCGTTCCCCTCCCTCGTGAACAATGCTTTAGGTATATCGAAATCTTTAAGAGCAGTCGAGCTGAAGTTAGAACTCACTATGATCCTCCGAGGAAGCTCATGGCCATGCAGAGGCCGGGTCCCTACGACAGACCCGGGGCCGGCAGAGGGTATAACAGCATCGGCAGAGGGGCTGGCTTTGAAAGGATGAGACGTGGTGCCTACGGCGGAGGTACGCGGTGGTGTGCGGGGCTGGAGGAGTCGTTCCTTTTTCCCAGTGTTTCCTTTGATGAGTTGTGCTTTTTTACTTGCAGGCTACGGAGGCTATGATGATTACAATGGCTATAATGATGGCTATGGATTTGGGTCGGATAGATTTGGAAGAGGTAAGGTAAGAATTGAATTTTCCAGCTGGAGGATATTTACACTCTTGTCCATCTAGACCTCAATTATTGTTTTTCAGGAATGTCTGATCACAGATACGGGGATGGTGGCTCCACTTTCCAGAGCACAACAGGACACTGTGTACACATGCGGGGACTGCCTTACAGAGCCACCGAGAATGACATTTACAACGTAAGTGTCGGATGGATTTGCAATGAAAAAACATGGGCTTGTACTTAACTGAATGAAACACTGTTAACTTTTTTTTTTTTTTGTAACAAGTTAACCGTTGTTTGAAATACCTTCAGTTTTTCTCGCCGCTCAATCCTGTGAGAGTACACATCGAAATTGGCCCCGACGGCAGAGTGACGGGAGAGGCAGACGTGGAGTTCGCTACTCACGAAGATGCTGTGGCAGCTATGTCGAAAGACAAAGCAAACATGCGTGAGTGTCTTCAAAAGTATATCTGGGGCTTGTAGGTGACTGTGACTCAGTCTTCCAGGATATTTAGGCTAGAGCAATAGTGGACGGTTGTATGAGAAATTTGTCCTTTGCTAAGTTCCTATGGATGTTGAAAGTATGTGGATTTTTCAGTTAATATGAATAAAAGAGATTTGTGATATGAGCATTGACTTGAAGTACAATCAAGTCCAACCAGGATTTTTGCTTGACCGACTTAATGCAATTTAAATGAACAGGTGAAACTTAAGGCTAGTTTTTAAGCCAGTGTTTGGATAACTTGAGAAAAAACTAATATCAGGAGAATTAGAAGCTCACAGATGACTTGTTTCAAGATCTTAACACATTTTTCAAACTTCTTTTTTTTCTCATTTCAGAGCACAGATACGTAGAGCTCTTCCTGAATTCTACAGCAGGAGCGAGCGGTGGTGCTTACGGTAGCCAGATGCTAGGAGGCATGGGTTTGTGTAAATACCACTTTAGTGTCCTTTTTGTTTTTGTTTTTTTTTTTTAAGCTAATCTTGTGTGCCTTTTCTCTCATTTCAGAGCACAGATACGTAGAGCTCTTCCTGAATTCTACAGCAGGAGCAAGCGGTGGTGCTTACGGTAGCCAGATGATGGGAGGCATGGGCTTGTGTAAATATCGTTAGTTTTTTTTTAAAAACCAAACATATCTATAAGTTGATTATGTAAGTTAAGTTAATCTAGATTTAGTGAGTTTAGTGTAACAATATGTTAGGCAAAGAAAGTTTCTTGATTTGAATGAATTTACTTTGTGTCTGGTTTGCTAGTTAAATCCACGTAAGTTACATAAAACTGCTTGGCACAGATAAATCTGATTATATCTAAGTACTTTGGGGGAGGGGACCAGAATGAAACCAGTCGACTCGCCTAAGTATGAAGTCTAGATCTGAAATAAATGTTTGGCAAAAACAGGGTCAAAATAATTTGGGGGGCTTAATTAGGTGTTCAGTGAGAATGTGTGTCAGTATGTCTCAATGTATATCAAATGAAGGGGGGTCCCTACTAACTCAGGTAGTTTTTTGTAAGATGCTCTCACAAGGCCTCCGCTTATGAAATCCTGCGGACGTAGCGCGTTGGCCGTGGTCTGTAAATGGTTGGCTCGGGTGGTGGATAGCAGCTTAGCCTCGGTGGTCAACAGGCAGAAAGGGGCAGGGAGTCACGGTGACGGCAGACGAAGGCTGAGAGCCACAGATGCAGTTCACAAGCCCGGTGCCGGCAGGTACCAGCTAAACTGGGAACAAGTTTCTGATGTTCTCCTAACTCGACAGCGAACCAGTCCAGTTACGGGGGCCCGGCCAGCCAGCAGCTGAGTGGCGGCTACGGAGGCGGCTATGGCGGCCAGAGCAGCATGAGCGGCTACGGTACGCACGACATGGGTCCTAGGCAGGTTTCTCTAGTTGGGGAAAGCGTGCAGGTTCCTTTCTGGTGAAATGGGTGTATTAAATGTGTACTTTCAACTATGATACAATTTCTTAGCGTAGAAATTTTCAGAAACAAGCATTGGGGAGGGGGAAGCATTCTACAAAATCTAAAAACTAGTCATTATTGCAATTTTGAATAGTGTCGAGCCAGAAACTGCCTCCGTTTATGAAAACATTGGATACAGTAGTTCTCTTTCTGTCTTTTGGTTAGCATTAAATCAATTTTAGGCGGAGGGACAATTTTAAATAGAATGGTGGTTGGGTTCAGGGCCGTATTTACTAGTCAGTTAACCTAGGATTGGTTTTATTTTTTTTTTTCAATTGGTCTAAAGAATGGTGATTTTGGTATTATAGTCTTACCCTACAAAATCCTTTTGCAGACCAAGTTTTACAGGAAAACTCCAGTGATTTTCAATCAAACATTGCATAGGTAAATATTTTCTCAAAAAATATAATTTAAATTCCCACTAGCAAACACGTATGTTTTAATGACACTTGGTAGCAGTCGGTGGCTCTGACTGAACTCCCTGGAGGCTGCCGTTGTGGCCACAGTGCTGGGTCTCACGTCTGCCCACGAATAGGAGAAGCGTGAGACCCCCGTGCCCCTACTCACATGTGCCCTTCAGTGGACACGTGAAGGTTAATGGTAATTTTTTTTTTGAACTGCCTTGTTTAGCTTTAAAAACAAAGTAATTTTTGCAATTTTTGAAAAACACTAGTTTTCCTTTAAACTTAATTTTCCACATTGATCCTGAAGCATCCGTTTAAATGGTAGCACAAGAGTTTGGTGAGTTGGTACTGCAGAGAAAAGGGGTTAACTGAGACTTGTTTGGAGTCGGGTTTCCCTTTTCCCAAACCCGCTTGTCTCGGACAGCAGCCCTTTGCACCCGTACACTTTGTGAACTCCCCTTGGAACATGTTTTGGGTGACTGCTGACTCATCCCTTCGCTCTCTCCGCAGGTGGCCAAGGAGCTGGGGACAGCAGCTGCTACAGCAGTGGAGGCCGCGTGGCTGCCGCGGGAGGGACTGGAATGGGGGGGGTGTCGGGCATGTCCAGTATGAGCGGGGGGTGGGGGGTGTAATGGCTCCTGGTCACTGCCTCCTGGGCAACTTTTTTTTAAAGAAAAAAAA
>PVKY010015422.1:0-10191 GCA_004027775.1 Bradypus variegatus | reverse complement strand
GGGTCTAGAGTATCTCTTTTTCCCTGGGTTCTGTCCTTACCGCCGCCAAGATGACATTCTTCCGTGCTTCCTTTGGAACTTCAATGTCGTATTTTTGGAATTTTGTTCTCAGAATACCCGCGCTGCCGTTGCCAGAGCCTGGGCTTGGCTGCCTCTTGGAAACTCTCACCAGGACAGAGCTCAAAGTGGCAGGTCTTTTTGCAAACTCCTTGACAAGGGCAAAGAGCACATGTCTGACTGATGAGTAACATACATTTTGAAATGTTTCAGTGTCTACGGACATCAGAAAACCTGAGTTAAATACAGACATACGTGCATAAGTTTAGGAAGTAAACTCGCTACTGAGAGTCAAGAGCCCACTCACCACTCGCTGACCTGATCAGCAGAGGCACAACACGGTGTCGGGGCCACCCCCACCCCACCCAGCAGGCTGGGGCTTTAGGGGTGCCCTCCACCATCCGAGCACGTTCTGATTAGCTGTGCAGGTGGGACCCGCTTCCAGGAGGGGAAACGGGCAACAGGATCACACTGGAGGAAGGAGTCACATCAAGGCCAGTTGCAGTATCTACAAACTCGACTAAATTTTCCACTATGACAGTTTTACGTGGAGCAGGTCGAGGTAGATGCTGATACAGCTCACGTTTCAGGTAGTTTACGATGATTTTACTTGGGATGCAGTCCAGGTGGGCAGTAGTTGAAGTATTTATTTTAACTCACATTCTCATCAGTAAATATTCACTCATGTTTCCCACCCACCACTGCCCCCTTCATTTTGCAAGCTTCCGGGCAAAGTGGTTTTGAGAACACGATTCCATCCAGTCCCTCAGCTGCTGACCCCCAGACGCTTCCGATTCCTCATTCCTTAATTGCTGAAAGGGCACTCGGAGACACGGAATGCGCACGTGTGAATCCGTGGTTGCCTGCTGCATGCGCAGTTAGGTACTGTTGGGAGGACAGTCACCCCCCACCCAGGCATCGCAGAACCTTCCACAAAATTCTGAGGCCTCCCCAGCCCTCACTCTTGCTCTGTCTTTGCAGAATCTGAGGACATGGCTCAGAGCTTCTCCATGTGTCTTCAAGGGGTATGACACGGTAAGTCAGGACACAGAGGCTGGGCCTCAGCTCTCACTCTCCATCCCTCCATTCCCTCCAAGGTCAGCGAACGACTGAACCAGTACCAGGGCCAAGCCATGGCCCAGGACCTGGGCAGACGCTGTGTGAAAATAAACATGAAATGAAATAAAATCAAAGAGCCATAGCTTCTCAGATGAGAAGGAAGCTAAAAACCCCAGATTGACCTCTCACTCAGCGCTTCAGTGCTTCTACAATCACTACCAAGGCGTCATCCACAGGGCTTGAAGACCCCGCTGCTAGGGACTCACTAATGACCCTGGGGGTGGGGGGGTCTGCCTTATATCAGCCAGAAGGGGACAGGACTATGGCAATAGCTAACACTTGTCAAGCGTGTTCCACTTTGTGTATTCTATATGCTTACTCTCCCAGTAGCCCCAGGGGGAAGATGCCATGGTTATCCTGTTCTACAGAGGGGTAAACTGAGGCCATAAGGAAGAGGCAGTGCAGGTTTCAGCACGGGCTGGCTGCCTCCAGAGCCCATCCAGACTGCATGGGCTGCACGACACACCAACTCCTGAGTCTTCCAGTGACCACTGGCTGGACCCTGGGCCAGGCCGTGAGGAAACCGACTCGTCTCCCCCAGGCTGGCCTTGGTGCTCGGCTTGGGGTGCAGCCGCCCCTTGTCCAAGCCAGTCACCAGCCCCGGACCACCCCAGCCAGCCGGGGTGTGGCTGCCTCGCCGCCCTGGCTCCCGCCCTCTGACCACCGGGCATGGCTGGTCCCGGTGCTAAGGAGAGGCCGGGTCCACCACGGCCCCATGCTGCGGGGTCAGAGCAGTGCCCTGAGGAGTGGGCGCTGAAGTCGGTGCTCCCGGCCAGCGCTGTCCCACTCGGGGGCCGCGTGCCACACCTGCTGCCCAGCACTCGCAATGTGGTGACCGCTGCTGCGGGACCAGTGGTTTCATTTTACTTTATCTGATTCTTATCTTACATAGCCACATGTGGCGAGGGGCTGCCGCTCTGGAGGGTGCAGCTCTAGGTGCTTCTACCTCCCACCCCGACTCCTGGAGAGCTCAAGGTTTGGAACTATTAGGTCTCCGCCAATCTATGAAACGCCGTCAGCCTTTGAACCCACCACCATGCGGGATTTGACGTTTGTCTCTGATGGATGTCGCCTCCCCATGGGTGGCACTGCAGACAGGGTGGGGGGCAGATGGAGACAGTGGAGGTGAGGGGGCCCCAAGCATGGGTGTGTCGTGTTCGCTATCAGCTGCCTAGGCCACACAGAGGCTTCGAGAAGGTGGAAGGACTGAGGGGTCCAGAGTTGGGGTCTTGCCAGCCACGTTACATGGGGTGCAGAATACTGGCAGGTATGGATTTGGGAAGCACTAGCCCATGAGGTCTAGGCTGGGTTGGGGCACCACTCACTCAGTAAACCCTTGTTAACAAAATGAAAGAAAACCCAAAACCTGATGGCTACTCCTCTCCCCTCCCAATCTCATCACCAAGCCCTGCTGATTTTACATCCTCTATAGCCCTCCATCTCCCTGCTGCCCACCCCTCCCACATCCACCACGGCTCATGCCCATGAGCCCCCACACAACAGCTGGAACGTCTTCATAGCCACCTTACCCACCCTGCTTTCTCCTGCCCCAAACCCTCCAGTGGTGCCAGTCATTGCTCAGCTAAGCAGCAGGTCCCCCACCCAGGCCTGCTATGATGCAGCTTTTTATTTCCCTCCCCCTCTGGGCCCTCTAATAGGACCTGCCCATTTAGCAGATGCCTGTCTTACCATGTGCTGCAGGACTCCAGTGAGACAGGGTTACACCTGTGGGTGTTATTAGGGTGCAGTGAAGGATGGAGAGGGAGCCGGGGGAGCTGGGGGAGCCATGAGACCTGGCTGGAAGGCTGGGCGGAAGGGCCCCAGGCCCTGTGCTGTCTAAGGGAGGCTTGGCCAGGCTGTCAGGCCATCCTTGAACCAGAGATGTCCTTCAAAGGAGGCCAGTGTCCCCAGGGGTGGCTGCCTCCATGAGCCGGCTGTGCGTGGCCACGGGCTGGGGCAGCCTGGAAAGGCAAACATGATGGGCTCCAGAGCACAGCAGTCAGGCCCTTGGACTGGGTCTGGGGGTGCATTCTCTTGGCTCCCACAAATGGCTTCCCATTGCTTCCAGATCCTTGATGAACCCTCAGAGGCATGAGAAGCCTGGCCTCTGTCCACACTTGGCCTCTGTCTCCTCCTCCACTCTTGATTTTCCTGCTTTGGCCAGGGCTACCTCATGCTCTCTCTTCCCCATCCAGGCCTGTGCATGCTGCACCCCCTGCCAGGGAAGCTCACCCCACTCCCTCTCCGCCCCCGCCTGCTAGTTCTGACTTGTGCTTCACCTTAGTGCAGCTCCCCAGTCCCCTGCCTCTGTACCCCAGGGGATTCGATCTCCCAGTGCACGTTCCCACAAAAGCCCTCTCGTCGTCCTGGTAGGAGCGCTGACGACTGACCTCCCTGCCTGTGAGGCCGCCCCTGGGACAGCAGGCCCTCATGTCCTGCTCACCCCTGACCCCAGGGCCACACACAGGTCGACGCTTGAAGACATTCAGTGAGTCGTGTTGACAGATATCAGCCAGAGGGGACTGTGGGCAAGAAACGGGGGCCAGAGGACATCGCCATGTGCCACGAGGCAGGGACACAAGCCAATGAACCACAAGAACACTGGCAGCCAGCCCTGGAATGCAAGTTTTCAGGGAGAGAGCATCATCCTAATGACACCTCGATTTTGGGCTTCTACCCTCAAAAGCACCTTTTGAACTCCCCACCAAAGAAAGGATGCCATCAAAAATGGGTCATTGCAGAAAGCTCTGAACAGCCAGCAAGAACTGGCAGAAACCTCTTTATCAAAGCTCCAGGAAACAGTTAAAGGACGGCAGCCAACAGGGTGAGCGCTGAATCCAGAACAAAAGTCATTTAGAAGTGGCAGGATCTTGGCGCCCTGGCTGCCCCACCCCCACCTCCACCAGCCCGTGATCCAGAGGGAGCAGGGAACCCTCGTGCACACAGTGGGAGCATGTACGTCTGTCCAGTCTGCATGTGGCGGCCTGAGGGACTCGCCATCCCAGAACTTGCCGGGTGTGTAGCAGGTGGCACACACAGCTCTCTTACAGATTGCCTGGACTGTGGGGAAACTGCTCCCTAGGGAAGAGGGGACATTTAGAACCATATATATGAGCCCTGTACATGGGGAGTTCCTAGCAGCACATCCACAGAAAGGACCAGGGAGGCCGCTGTGCTTTGGCCTGAAGCTGCTCTCTAAACCCACTGTAGGAACAAGCCCTGAAGCAGAGCGCTAAACAGTCTGCAAAGACTAGGAGAGGTGTTTTCATCATACCTTCTTCTTTTTAAAATTTATGTTAACTCCTGGCATTCAAGGCAAGCTCTGTCAGAACACTTGCTGGATACAAACTTAAGGAACAGATGCCTCAAAGTCTAAATGCCAGTGATAACATTAAAATGCCCAGGTTTCAACAGAAGGTAAAAAATATATATATATAAAGAAAAAAGAAACAAAGAAAAAGAAAGTCCAGGTAAGTTTAAAGGGTTAAAAACCATCAGTGAGGAATGCCAGACCTAGAACATTCCCCACAAAGACTTTAAAGAAGTGGGCCTAAACATGCTCAAACAATTAATGGAAAATATGGACAAAGAACTTAAAGAAATTAAGAAAATGACAGATGAACACAAAGAGATTATCAATGGGGAGAAGGAAATTATGAAAAGAAACCAAACAGAGCTAAAGACCACAGGAACAGAAGTTAAAAATTCCCTAGACAAATGTATGACACTTGTACAAAGTGTTAATAATAAAGTGGTATATGGTAAGGAGCGATCACCTATTGCAAACTGCTAACTATAGTTAATAGTAAGATCTTAATATTCTTTCATCAACAGTAACAAATGTACCATACCAATACTAAGGATAAGGGATGTTTGGGGTTTTCATTTTTAATTCATTTCTTATTTTTCTTTTTGGAGTAATGAAAATGTTCTAAATTTGATTCTAATGATGATTGCACAAACAGGTGATGATACTGTGAAAAACTGATTGTTTACTTTGGCTGGACTGTATGGTGTGTGAATATATCTCAATAAAATCTGCAGTTTAAAAACATAAAAATTTCCCTAGAGGTTTCAACAGCAGATTGGACCTGGCGGAAGGCAGAATTAGAGAACTTGAAGATAAGATAGTTGAAATTATTCAGTCTGAGAAGCAGAAAGAAGAAAGACGAAAACTGAACAGAGTCTTAGGAACCCGTGGGACACCATCAAGTGTACCAGTATATGCATTATGGGAGTCCCAGAAGGAGAAGAAAGGGGCAGAGAGGATATTCAAAGAAATAATGGCTGAAAACTTCCCAAACTTAATGAAACACATGAATATACACATCCAAGACATTCAACAAACTCCAAACAGGATAAAACCAAATAGACCCATACCACAGCATATTATAATCAAACTGTCAATTGCCAAAAATTAAGAGAATTCTGAAAGCCACATGAGAGAAGCAACCTGTCACATAAAAGGGAATCTCAGTAAGATTACAAACCATTTTCTCATTAGAAACCATGGAGGCAAGAAGGCAGGGGGATCAGATATTTAAAGTGCTGAAAGCAAAAAACTGCCACCCAAGAATTCTATATCCAGCAAAACTGTCATTCAAAAGTGAGGGAGGGATTAAGACATTCCCAGATAAACAAAGCTGAAGGAGTTCGTCACCACTAGAAAGCACTACAAGAGATGCTAAGGAGAGCTCTGCAGGTTGAAAGGAGAGGAGGACACTAGACAGTAGGTCAAAGCTTGTGAGGAAACCAATGTGGGTTAATGCCAGTGCTATTGTATTTTTAGTTTGTAACTCCACTTACTTCCTACAGGATCTGAAAAGCAAAAACACAAAAAGATAAATCAGTGGTTTTGGACTCATAATGTATAAACATATTATTTGTGACAAGAACTACATAAGGGTGGGGGGACAGAGGTGTACAGGAACGTAGTTTATGTATACTATTAAAGTTAAGTCGGTATCTAATCATGAGATTGTTACAAATTTAAGCCCCATGGTAACAGCAAAGAAAATATTGGAGAATATGCAGCTCATACAGACATAAACTAGAGTGCAGGTTGCAGGGGTGGGGGGCAGGAGCAGGGGGAGCAGATGCCTGGAGGGCTTCTGTCTGGGGAGACGAGAAAGTTTTGGCAATGGAAGGGTGTGAGGGCACTGCAGCAGTGTGAATGTGATGGCTCCCACTGAACGGTGTGCTTGCATTCATGAGTGGCTGAGATGGGAACAAAAGTTCCCGCAAGAAAGGAAAGAAGGGAGGGAGTGAGGGCAGGAGGGCAGAAGGGGGTAAGGGTAAGCAACTAAAGACCTGATGGCGATTAAATGGAACACATGGTACTGGATGGGGTCTAGCAAGGGAGAAGAAAAGGCTCAAAGGGACATTACTGGGAAATATGAAAAAACTGGAAGATGGACTGTAAGCTTTATATTGTTAATTTCTTGAACTTGATGGTTGCAATTAAGGTGGTTATGTAAGTGAATACTCTGTTCTTAGGAAATGTGCGTGGTGTTACTAAGTGTTTAAGGAGCATGCTGTGTATGACATACACTCAGGTGTTCAGAAAATGGATTGATAGACCGATGGGCGGATATAGACATATGGATAGGTAGACAGATGGATAAGATAGACAGAATGATACAGCAAATGTGTCAAAATGTTAAAATTTGTGGCTCTGAGTAGCTGGGACAGGATAAGAGTGTGCTGGAGTTCTCTGGATGGGGTTTGCGTTATTTTTGTAATTGCCCTATAAGAAGTATTTCAAAAGAAAAAGAACTGGGGGCAGTCACAGGCTGGGTGCAGGGTGAGGCTGAGGTTGGGAGGAAGATGTGAGGAGCAGAGCAGGAGGGTTAGAAGAGAAAATCAAATCAACTAAATTACTTGGCAAAGAAAAATGGAAGCAAAGAGCACACTCACGAAGTGAGCATTTTGCTGAAGTGAGTGTGAACCTGGGGTCTAGATACAGGTACTTTCCAAACATGCTCGGCAGACTGTGGGTCAGGCATGGAGCCCTGTCAGTCAGAGACCCCAGCATGAAGCAGACGGCACCTTCCAGAGTGTGTGACTGAACGGAAGCCCAGGGAAGCCTCAATTTACGGAGGTGTGGGCAGGGGCGAGGAAAGCCGTGAGAGGCAGTGACACATCTGAGCACCCATGCGGGGAGCTCTGAGCTCCCCTGGGCCTGGGTGGGAGGGACTAGTGCTGCTGGAGCTGGGGAAGGGCAGCAGCCAGGCCGGAGCATGGCCACGGAGGACACCAGGCAGTGGGGAGGGGTGGGGACAGGGAGAATGCATCCTCCCATCACTCTCTTCTCCACGAGGCATCTCCTGTCACGGGCCTCAATCGGCAACCCAGCTGAAGCCTGAGGGCAAGGGGCTCCCCAAGGGGCAAATCAAGGACAAGAATGGAGGGGTCCTGGGGGCAGGACAGCAGAGGACAGTAATGAGCGCAGTGGCGGCACAGTGCATCCACAGGCAGGCACTCCAGAGCAGCTCAGAGGCCCCTCCATCCTTCCGGCCCCTCCTCTTCAACACTCGGCTTCCATCCATCCAGCTCCCTCATGGTCCATGACAGCTGCAGGAGCTCCTCACATCCCATCCTCGTTCCAGGAAGGAAAGAAGAGAACAGAGAGAGGATCCAAGGGCACTTCCCAGGACTTCCACAAACATCTGACTCACCAGCCATAGCTGCAAGAGAGACTAGAAAACGGATGTCATATTTGGCTGGGTGCATTGCTTCCCAGAATAAAGCTCTGGTGTTTTGGTAAAGAAAGGGGAGAGTGGATATCGGGTAGCCCTCCCGAGCCAAGGCTTGAGGAGACACTGGCAGAGGTGGACTTGCTGACAAGTGGTATGGCTTTGTGGAGGAAGATGTTTTTTGCCCCCCACACTGACTCTGTAACCTAGCTGAGTCCTCTATGTAACCTTCCTAAACTCACAGACCCTGCAAGTCCTGTCACGTGGAAAGCATGGAAAGCAATGCACATCTTATCCACACAATTATCATAGAATGTTTATCAATTAATGAATGATTGCTTCTTTACTTGATTGTGACATGCCACTCTTCCAACTGATGAAAGATTAAAATCATTCATTCATTCACTCAACAAACAGTTGCTGAATGCCTATCATGTGTCAGGTCCTGTTGCGGATGCTGGGGATACAGCCGAGAACAAAGTACACAAAAACCCCACCTTCACAGAGCCTCCTTCCAGTGAGGAAACAGACAGCACACAGGGCACGTGGCTTGGCAGGCAGTATGTCAGCTGCTCACAGAGCCTGGGAGAAAATACAACAGGAAAGGACAAAGAGGGCAAGATGGGACTTGTGTTCTGAAGAGTCAGGAAAGACTTCAGAGAAGCAAACATCTGAGTAAAAACCTACAGGAGGACATGACCTGCAGCAGCTGAAGGGAAAGCGGTGCATGCCACGAGAACAGCAAGGGCAGTGCCCCTGCAGGGGTGCAGGGAGCAGGCCATCATCCCCAAAAGATCCCACATCCTAATCCCCAGAAACTGAATACAGCAGGTTACTTGGCAAAAGGGGAGTCAAGGTTACGAATGGAATTAAGGTCGCTAAACAGATGACGTGAAAACAAGAGATGATTCTAGATTATATGGTAGGCTCAATCGAATCACTAGCTCCTTAAAAGTGCAAAAGAAAGGCAAAAAGGAGGCTGGGGTGATGGGATGTGAGGAGGACTCAACCCACTACTGCCGGCTTTGAAAATGGAGGGAGGGGCTGCAAGCCGAGGAAAGTGGACAGTCTAAAAGCTGGAAACGTCAAGGAAACAGATTTTCCCCCGAAGCCTCTGGAAGGAACACAACCCATCAAGACAACCTTGACTTAACCTGGTGACACCTGACCTACAGAACTGTAAAATAATAAATTTGCATTGTTTTAAGCCACTAAGTCCACAGTCATTGGTTACAGCAGAGTTGTAACACATCTGGTGTGTCAGCGGGATAACAAGAGCCATCGCGGACACAGTGACGGAGAGGCGTTCACACGGGGGCTCGAGGGGATTGGGGCCGCACCAGGCAGGATCCAGTGGGCACTGAAGGACTCTGGCTATTGCTCTGAGGGGAAGGAAAGCCAGTACTCAGTCTCGAGCAGAAAAGGAGGCAGTAGCTGCCGGTGACTTGCAGCAAGCGGTAGCGCTGGCGGAGGTGCAAAGGGGTGGGGTTCTGGCACACTTGAAGACTGAGATGACAGGATTGTGTAACACGCTGGATATGGAGTACAAGAAAGGAGCGTCAAGGACGATTCTGATGATTTTGGTCCAAGCAACCGGAGTTGCCAGAGGGGAAGGGCTGTGGGAGGAGCAGGTTTGGAGGGCAAGATCAGGAACTCAGTGTTGGACACGCCAAACCTGCAATGTCAAAATCCTTCACTCCCTTCTTTCCAGTGTGGACAAAAAGGGGAGGGGCCCAAAGGCCGAGCCATGAGGTACTCAAGAAAGGAACAGGGGAGACGGGAAGAACTAGCAAAACTGGGAGGGAGAGGCAGCCAGTCAGAAGGGGGGGGGAGAAAAGGCTGGCACGCGCAGTGTGCTGGAAGAGAAGTGACCGCTATACTAAATGCTGTTAATAATTTAAGTCTGAGGAGGACTGAGAAATGACCACTGTACTTAATACCTGGAGGTCTCTGATGCCCTTCACAGCAGCAGTTTTAACGGAGTGATCAAATGAAACAATCACCCTTTGTGGTCCACGAATCCACTCGTTCATTCTCGTTCATTGAGCATATACTGTGAGACAAGCACTATTCTAGACAGAAAATACATTCTCCCTGCCAAAAAAGTTCCATGCCTTTAAGGGGCTTCAGGTTTGGCTGGGAGAAAGAACACACATTAAACAACAAGCCTGACAGAGGAGGCAGACAATGGCCAGCATCATTAAAAAGCAGTGCAGGAAAAGGGGGTCAGGAAGGCAGGGGGGTTACGGGCAGGGGCTGCTCCACGGAGGAGACACTAGATCAAGAGCTTTAAAGAGCTGACCCCTAACCCAAGGCGGGG
>PVKY010015421.1:0-10192 GCA_004027775.1 Bradypus variegatus | reverse complement strand
GAGCGAGCCGGGCAGCCCACCATCTTCAGCGTTCGACCCTGGGTGCTCCTCCCCTCTGCTGCATCCAGTGGGTTTCTCCCTGTGGAGTTTGGGAAGATGTTCCCATGCCTGGAGAGGGACAGTGGAGCTGATTTATTTTTGAAGGTCGCAAAAATGGAGAAGAGGTGTGCATCTTGGGGGACAGGTACAAAGGGGGTTGGCCTGGGTCCAGGCCGCCTTTTCATTTGTGCTCAGTCTTGGCTGCCCATTAGAACCACCCAGGAGCTTTTAAAATGAGGGAGGCCAGCCTCATTCCCGAGCTTCTGAAGTGAGTGGTCCAGGCAGGTAGTTTCTAGAGCTTTCCAGGTGATTCTCCAGTGCAACCAGGGCTGAGGATTTCCACCCTCTAAGCACCCACTGTCAGGGGTATAGCAGCATCACCTGCTCAGGCATAGCTGATTTGCAAGACAGTGTTTAAAGGGTCCTCCGAGACTTTTTATTTTTGTAACAATTTTATTGAGATACAATTCACATGTCATACAATTCACCTGTTAAAACATACATGTAAGTGTGTTTTAGTATATTCACAGAGTTGTGCAACCATCACCATTATCAAAATTAAACTTTTCATTACCCTCAAAAGAAACCCTGTGCTTCTAGCCTTCACTTCCAATCCTTCCCTCCCGCCAGACCTAGGCAACCACTAAGCTCTATAAATGTGTCTGCTCTGGACGTTTCGTACGAATGTAATCTTACAATATGTAGTCTTTTATGGCTGACTTCTGTTACTTAGAATAATGTTCTCAAGGTTCATTGATGTTGTAGTATGTGTCAGGACTTCATCCCTTTTTATTACCAAATAATATTCTGTTTATGGGCAGACCGCAATTTGTTTATCCATCCACCAGCCGATGGACACTGGGTTACTTCCACTTCTTGGCTATTACGAATAATGCTGCTAGGAACATTTCTGTAGGGGTCTTTGCAAGGACATACGTTTTCATTTCTTAAGGGTATATTCTAGGAGTGGAATTGCTAGGTCATATGGTAACACTATGTTTAATATTTGGAGAAACTGAAAAACTACTTTCTATGGGCATTTGGGTTTGCCTAAGTTTTCCAGGCTGCTGTGACAAATACCACATCATGGGTTGGCTTGAACAACAAGCATTTATTTCCTCACGGTTACAGGGGCTAGAAGGCCAAAATCAAAGCATCAGCAGGGCGATGCTCTCTCCCAGAGCCTATGTGCTCTGGGGCTGGCTTGCCACCATCCTCGGGGTCCTTGGCTGGCTTCTCTGCTCCCCGTCACGCGGCCGTCCCTCTCTCCTGTGCCTGCTCTTCTGATGTTCCCTGACTCCCGGCTTCTGGGTGGCCTTCTCAGACTTGCTGCTTCTGAATTTCTTCTGCTTGTTAAGGACCCCAGTAACACGGATCACGGCCCAACCGATTCAATTGGGCCGCGCCTTAACTACAAATGGCATATTCTAAAGGTCCAATTTACAGGAATGTGGATTAAGATTAAGAAAATGTCTTTTGAGAGGGACGTAGTTCAGTCTACCACAGGGTTGTTTCCACTGTGAGTCAGGCTGTTATGAACGTGTGTACACTCTTTACCTGGACCCTCAAGCTTTGTGAGTCACCACTTTACTCCATTCTGTCCCACTACAGAAGGGGAGGTTCAGCTCTAAGTTTTCATGAAGGAACGGATTGGAAACCCTAAACCCCACGTCCTTCCATTTAAAAAGCAGCCTTTTGCTCCAGGTTTTCACTGCTTTTAAGCGTTATTTCTGTGTAGCCAGTGTTTTGTAGCCTTAGATGACTTGCAGACTCAACATAACTTGGAAAATAATCTCACAACAGTCCTTAAACTGAGATCCACCTTGCCCTTTGACTTGCTCCTTTCCCCCTCTTTAAAATTTCAGACAAACCCTATCAGTTTAGTGACAACAGTAAACTGGGAGGAAAGCCCCATCCCTTGTTGCTGGGGCATCTGCCCCCATCCCCTCTTCCCCCACTTCTTTAGGGCTGACCTGTGCTGGATGCCTGACTCCTCTCAGACGAGAGTAAGACGGGACAGCTGCTCAGAGATGCAGAGACAGAAAACCAGAACCACCTGCTCTCTGGGAGCTCAGTCAAGGGGAGTAGGGGACCCAACTTCTAAGTACATAATTGCAATGTCAAATTCAGTATCTCCCAAAGTGTGGGAGGCTCATCACAGTGCAGTGGGGAAATGGTAGTAGGTGGCACCTAGACATGGCATGAAATAACACTGAATCTCAAATGAACTAAGTAATTCCCTTTTCAATGATGCTTTAAGCCTGTAGATAAAGAACAACTTGGTTTGGTGCTAATAGGTCTTGAATGCCTCTCTTCAATCAAACCTCTCTTTGAACAAAAAAGGCAGACATAGACTCCATTCGTAGGCATTTGAATGGAGAGGAGAGTCAAGGTAGATTTGTCACTGTGGGCACAGATGATGATGACGGTGGTGCTTTCAGTAGCTGTCGTTGAGTGCTCACAATATACCAGCCGCTATACTAAGTGCTCTACATTGTATTGTATTCACTCTGCGGCAGGCTAAACAATGTTATTTTGTGTGACATAGACCCAGATCTCCAGCTGCAAAAGTGTTGAACAATCTATTGGCAACGTTATTTCACTCTCATTGTATTTATTTTACAATTGGCTTCTATATGGCAAGTCTCACTGACTTTTCCATTTCCCATTGTAATATAAAGTTTCCTTTAAAAGCAAACACATTTAAATTTGTTTTTTAAAAAAGTGAGTTCATTTGAAGGAAAAGAGTTTACAGTAGAGCAGGTGGCCGGCGATGTGGTGGAGATTGTGCAGGTGGTATCCAAATGGCCTTGGGAAATTCCTGTGGACACGTGCCAAGGGCTGCGGGAGCCCCTGGCCCTGCCTGGGAACCTGGGAGAGGGCATCACACAAGAGACGGTGTGTCTTTGGTCCCAGGAGGATGATATGTATAGGAAGAAACTTTAGTGATCAGATTCCAGCCACAACTTTTGCAGGTGAGCAAAACTGAGGCTCTGAGGTGTTGAGGGTCTGGAGTGACATGGATATCAGTGGGGAAGCCAGCCCAGGGCTTTGTGGTTGTGTGTACCTGATCCAATGCCACGAATGATGCTGCTATGTACCATCTCATAGCGTGCCGCAGCTCATCACATTTCCCTTCCCCCAAGCTGACCCAATAAAACAGTGTATTTTGCTTCCAGTAACATGAATAATGAGTGCTGTGAATCACATGGTTCTGTTTCTGCCACTTTGCAAAGCCCACAGAATGAGGCTCATTGTGAGGAAATATAGAGCTTTGCGCTCTCTCTTGCACTCTCTCTCTCTCTCTCTTAGTAAGACAGGCACAGAGTTGCAACTTCTATAATTGGCTATTGGGCTGTTCATCAAAAATTTCCAGTTTTCTTCTATAAAAATGGTAGATTTGTACTTTCCTGACCCCTGTTAACTTTGGGGATACTTTGTTACGCACCAATAGATAGCTGATACACAATCTGGCTTCTTTCACTTGGCTTAATACATTTGAGATCCATGTATGTTGTAGTGTGGATCTGTAGTTTGTGCCTTTCTAGAGCTGAGTAGTATGCCATTGTACGGATGTGCCACACTTTGTTGAACTACTCACCAGTGGAGGAATATTTGAGTTTTCCCAGTGTTCCTCAACTGGCTTTTGGCAACTATAAAAAAAGCCGCTATATAGAGTGATGCTGGAATTCAAATTGCTATTAACATAAAATCAGTATTTCTGACTAGGATCCCCAAGGCCTGCGTGAGCTGGCTCTTGCTGCTGATCACCTCAGGCACCTCTCCATCCTCTGAAAGGGCCAAGTGCTCCCAGCCCAAGGCCTCAGCTCTTTCTATCCTCCTGGCTCATACCGGGACCTTCCCAGAGCTGGCTCCACACATCCTCCAGGTCTCAAGTCCACTGCCTCCTACTTAGGGGCCTCCCCTGACATCTCTATCTAAACTTCCCTCCCCTTCCAGTGCTCTGCCCCCTCGCCCTGGGTATTCATTCATAGCGCCCATCACAGTCAGTGATTGTGTATTGTTTGTTTACTTTTTTTGTTTCTACCCTCCTGGAATGTAGAGGCCTTGTCTGTCTTTTTCAAAGTCTTAGCCAAGACCTTAGCATAACAGCTTAGCTTAATAGGTATTTTCTGATGGAATGAATGGGTGAATAAATGAAAAAGATTGGGAAAGTAGTTTAGGTTTAGTTGCTGGCAGTCTTGAAGTGCCAGGTTATAGAGTTTGCATTGGGTGTAGGCAATGGAAAAATATTGCTGAAAATGATACCTTGGAAAAATAGTCTGCTCTTTCATTTGGCTATAGTATGCGATAAAGAACACAAGAGTTAGTGTGAACATATTTTATAGACATTGAATATACTACAATTGTGGTTTCCAATTGTGTTAACAGAGGGAATACAGGGAAATCGCAGTTAACACTGAAGATCTATCTGACTGATTTAATTCCTTGAAATTTCTTGGAATTTAAAGACCTATTTCCAAGAAAATATAGCCTTCCTTATTTTTCCCTCTGACCAGTATTCAAAATTAGGGAATGATTTATCATTGTATGTATTCTTGAAGAGAAAATTATAAAATATACTGATGGATAAATATATATATGGTTGTGTATCTCACTTGTACCAGCAGAAATGGTGTATGTGTAAAAATACAAATAACAAAGGAATAAGCAATATTCTGGTGCTTTTCACTGTGAGCTATAAATTTATTTTAAATGATTGGCTCTTAAAGTAGGCTCTTTTAGAACAATGACAATGAACAAAAGTGATAATATTTTATTAAAAGGTTAACAGACACACCTGGAATCATTTCACTTGTCTCTCAGGTTTCTGCCTATTAGCAAATTCATAAAAGAACACACACAAAGTTATCCTGAGTTGTTTCCTATAACAATGTCACATGGTCGAGTAACAAATTTAGCACTATGCCCCAGTGCAAGTTTAGCACTACGTCACCGTGTCACCTGTGACGGAGACGCTTCAAGAACCGTGGGAAGCTTGGTGCTGCTCCCACAAAGGTTTGGACTCGTTTATCCCATCTGACTTTACTGAGCCCCTGCCACGTGCCCGGACACCCTGCTGGGACCGAGGAGGAGCCACGAGCAAAGCAGGCACATCACCCAGAGCTTACAGGTGAGAGGGCGACAAGCAGCAAGGACAGCCCGACCTGTGGGAGAGAGGGACCGCCACGTGCCTTTGGTTTGGCTTTTTCACCGTCTCCCCTAACTGTGCCCACACGGGCATCGTGGGCATCGGCTACCAGGACGGACCACGGAGGCTTCCGGGAAGCAGATCAGTTTAGCTCCGGGTAACTCTTGAGAAATCGTGGAGCGCAGTGCCCCTCTCTGCCCATGGGCGGCTGGCTGACCAGGGGACAAGATGCGGCTCAGCCAAACGGCCTCCAGACAATTACTACAGAACAGAAGGATTTTTGGGGGGGTGGGGTGGGGGAAGGACTGGGTATGGGTTCCTCTCTCTGGTTTGCTGGAGGCTTTGGAGAGGTGACAATTGTTTACAGAAGGAATGGAAGAGAAAGGGGATAAGTCTCAGTTTTTGACACTCAAAATTGAGTTTCCTATGGCAAGCCAGACTTGTCTTGGGAATATTTCCTATATTGTTTTACCTCCTCGCTTAGCATGTCAAGATTCAGTGCATGATATACCCATATGTCCCCCGGGGGCTGCGGCTGTGGCTCTAGGATAGAACATGATGCAAAACCAGAGCTTTCAAACATGTTTTTCCCCTACCCACAGTAAGAAATAGTTTACATTTTTACCAGAACACACACACACACAGATAATGGAGATAAAAATTTCAGAAAACACCTCTTAGCTGTATTTTGTGCAGTCTTTTCTCATTTTTTATTGCTTTTTTAAAAATTAATATGAATTATGACTCACTCATTTCATTGCCTGCCCCACCCATGGAGCAGCTTGAAAAGCACTGAAGTAGAGGAAATAGCCTTGGCAGCTGTGGGAGGAGGAAAGCAAGAGAGAAAGAGGTAGAAGAGGGAAGCACTTAGCTGTGTGTGTCCTGACTTCCTGCTCCTTACCTGGGTGGAGGGGGAAAGATGTGATGAATAGGAATGGGTGCAGCCCAAGAGGCACCTGAGCCCCACCTGCCAGCAGGATCCTGCCTCTGCACCCACCTGGGTTAGGCCACGTCAAAGCAAGGTTGGTGGTGCAGGTGCAAAGCTTTCCTGAGCTGCCTTCCATTCCATCAAGGTGTGGCTACAACCTAGCAGTTCCTTCAGCCTTCTAGGGGGGCTGGGAGACTCCACAGCTGAAGACAAGAGAGAACTCCCCAGGCCAGAAGGCAGCACAGAGGATTGGACAGAGGCTGGGAGAGGCAGAGGGGGTGGGGTGGGGGGTCTGCCTGCAGAGGGACCCCAGGTGAGGCTGAGCAGGGGAGGGGGACCTGGCCAAATGTGACCAGATCATAGTGCCACCAGCTTAGTGGCCAGTGGGCAAAGGACATCTTCAGAAGGACCCAGGACACTCTGCCGTGTCCCACTCTGTCCACTCAGGTGCTGCCTTGACAAGAACTGGCTGTGCAG
Organism: Bradypus variegatus; assembly: GCA_004027775.1. NCBI lineage: Eukaryota > Metazoa > Chordata > Mammalia > Pilosa > Bradypodidae > Bradypus > Bradypus variegatus. The sequence goes on along the minus strand of PVKY010015421.1, from coordinate 3,596 downwards.
GTGAAATCAGAGAGCCCAACACCTCTTTTCAAAAGAGGTACAAAATCACCTAAGTTGTTAGAATTTTCATGGCAGTTGATCTTCATCTGCCCCTTTTATCCCCTCTTGCTTTGCACCAAATGGGGGTTCTTGAAGAAGATTCGATCAGTTTTAGACAAAATAAAGAAACCATGTTACTATGTCCGAAGGAGTTAACACCAGTGAACGGTGCAATCCAGCTCCTTGGCAAAAGTGCAGTCGCCCCATCTGATGCCTGAGTCATCCAGTAAAGCTGCTTAATGTTTAAAAAGCAACTCCTGGGCAGGGCGGGGATGGTGCTGATTCATGCTGTGTGCCAATTTCCATGGTGTAAATACTACCCCCATGGCCAATTTCAAGCCCCGGGGAGGTCACTGCGTGCAGAGTCGGGCAACTCGGCTGGGTCCCCCCAGCAGGCTTGGACCAGCCAGCTGAGCCCACCAGGCTCTCTGTCCACTTGGTCTCCTGGGGACCTGCCCCTGTAACCCAGGGCCAGACAAACTTCCCGGCAAGGAAAACTCCCGTCCCTGGACACGGGTTACAGGGGCAGGTGCTTTCAATGGAAAGGACTCTCCACCCATATGCTAGTACCTCGGTTTAGCACATCTCCCTGGTCTGCATCTTCTCTATGCTTCTCTTCCAGGGAAACTTCGGGGTCTCCGCTCCCCCACCTGCACCCAGGGCACTGCCTTCTGTTTGAGCTTTGGCCCAACTGACAGAATCAGAGCAAACTACCCCCCAAAGGGTGCTCCAGAGGTCACCGTGGCCAGCCCCCTGCCTCCAGGCAGGCCTCCCCCTAAATCTTCACCCGGAGCAGCAGGTAAAGTTTTGTGCTGACTCCGTGGAGCACCGTCGGGGGCAGCGCTTGCTGCACCAGCTCATGAGGGAGTCATTAGGGAAGCGCAGCAGGGAACCAGGGCCCCAAGGCCTGTGGCAATTAATCACCTTTCCTTGCTCGGCAGCACCAGCTGTCTCAGATGCAGCCACCCTCAAGGTAGCCCTTTAATTGTCCCCAGAGAATGCAGGTGGGTGAGGGGCCACCTGAGCTGACGTTAGCCAGCAATCCTCCCAAATTAAAAAAAAAAAAAAAAAATTTTTTTTAGAGTATTCAAATATTGCTCACCTACTTCTCAGAGTCTGTTATTGATATAAAGGCTGAAGCTCAGGCAGCTTAACTGTTACGTGGAATGACCTTTACTTTTAATATTAATATATCATTGTAAAGTCTATGTGAATCATGAGTGCAATTTTGGTATTCATATGAAATGCCACACACCGAACCCATTGCAACTTTCTTTTCCCCCTCTCGTCCTCCAGTAGGCTGCAAACGGGGTGAATTAATATGCATCCTATGCCGCTCCCCTTTATTTACTTAGAGAGGGTGGCCGGGCAACTTTATCAAAAGTAACATTATCAAGAGCTTTTCTGCAAGCTTCTTTATCATATTCACATCCGCGTCTGCTCGACACTTGTCAGTGTCAATCAAATCGCAATAATACGCAGATGATTTGCTCATTTGGTTTAATAAAATCTTTCTGCTTATTTGCGCTGCCTCCATTACACCACGTAATTGCTGTGCTGAGGAGGTGAAAGGCAGCCAGTTGCCTGGGGGATAAGAGGAGACTATTGCTATATGAAGGATTTGTTTCTTTGCCTCTTTCTCTCCCCAGTCACTCATATTCCTAAAATTAATATTGCATTTGAATCCAGCCCTGCTATTCTTATGCAGGCTAACATTGTTATTACTTATTATTTGGATGTGAAGTCATTTATTTTTAGTTTTATGTCCAAGCTGTCAAGCTAAATTTCATTGTGAACTGCCACATACAATTTTTAACTGCCATTTAAAACGAGATTCAAACTCTAAATTATGGCGTGAGCTTGTTCAAAGGGCCGGCCTGACAAGAAGTACAGCAAGAAGTCCCGATTTCCCTGGAAATCAAAGGGACTCCCGGTTATCATTTTCGTGGGAAGGAATGCACACAGCCTTAATACTCACCTTGATGGTGGCCAGACACCCAGCTTGGTGCACAGAGGGAGAGGGGCACGGAGGGGACGTGGAGGCGGGGGCTGCACTCCCCGGCACTTCCCTGTGTGTGGCTTCCGGCAGTCAACCGCCTTTGACTCTGGGTGGCTAAGCCAGGCTTGCAGACAAGCTACCAGCCCACCTCAGCAGAAGGGCCAGTCATCTTGTTGCCATGAAATGACTTTATGCTGGGCCTGGGGGTTGCCCCTCAGGAAGCAGGGCTCTGCCAGGCTGTGGCTGTGGAGAAATTACAGAGAATTTTAAAGTTGGTATTAATGGTCGTGCTTTGGTGTTCCCGTGGATACTGTGTTGTGTGTGTGTCTGCCTGTGTAGAGCAAACAGACCTACAGAAGCAGGACATTTCTCCTGTGGGCTTAATGAGAGCCTGGTCACGTGGGTGGTGAGGGAGCAGGGCCAGCATTCCCCTCTACCACCCATCACATCCCAGCCTCACTTTCGGTGGGAACAGCAGCCTTGCAAGGACAGCCATTCATTAAGCCCCTGTAGTTGGTGCTTTACATGAATCAGCTTATTCAGTGTTTGTCAAAACAAGCATCTGGGATAAATATCAAGCTTGTTCTGCTAAAGAAAGATGAAGATGCTTAAGAAGACTAAGTTGACAAAGGTTCTGGAAGCACTAGGTCTAGCCAAAGGTGGGCAAAGAGAAGGTGCTTTGCCAGGATGAAGCCCTGAGAACCAGCCAGTGCTGGGAGAAGGAGGCAGCTGCTACCAGCAGTTCCGGGGCCACAATCTGTTCACCAGAGCACCACCAGGGACCTTTGTCCTCCAGGAAGGCCCAGTGTCCAAGGAAGCCAGTTTCAGACCAACCGCAAGGAGAAGCTTGTGCCATTGCCGCATTAGTATCCTTTATGGTTGGCAGCCAGGCCCTGAGACTCCACAAATGCTGTCTGTGCCCTTGTTAAGAAGTGTGGGTGTCTGGAATGGACACAGAGGATCGCTGACGCCCACTCCCCTATCCCCCCATCAGCCCCTGTGCAGTGGGTCCATCCAGCTTCAGGGATGACAGCAGGCCCGGGATTCAAGTCACACGACGAGGCAGAGAAGAGGAAGTGTTTGATTCCCTCTGCCTCCTTCTCTTGGTTGATCCCTCATAATCTCAAGTATTAAAAAGGCCTTAATTCTAAACACATACACTTTGTCTTGGGTGCCGACTTGAGTTTATGAAATATTCCACATGTGCCAAGGGCACTGACTACCACAGTTGCTGTGGAAGCCTGAGAGGGGTTCGTCTGGCGGTTCAGGAGGGGGGTGCTGGTGCCCTCTCTGCCCCCCTTACCTTCCTTGCTTTGGCATTGCAAAGACTTTGGTGCTCTTTGCACAGATCACCGATTTCTCGAGCTTGGAGGGCACTTTAAGGGAACTCCTAGTTCAGCCCCCATTGACCAGTCTCCCCCCACCCCAGCTGTGGTTTGCAGAGGGTGATACACAGCACCTGGTGTACTGTGAAGCATCTGTGGTGTGCCACCAATTTTTAAAAAAACAGCCTTGAGATAAAACCACATTCCATACAGTTCACCCATTGAAAGTGTAT
>PVKY010015420.1:0-10189 GCA_004027775.1 Bradypus variegatus | reverse complement strand
GCCTGGGGCACCTCGTCCCATCACGGCCTCTCGGGGCTCCCGGGCACCTAATTGGGACGCCTCAGTTCCCCCAGCTGTAAAATGGGAATGAAAATGTCATAAACTCTCAAAGGCTATTTCCTGGGAAATTCAGGGCAAAGCACTTTTGTAAAAGCCTTTTGTAATCTGTTCAGGTAAAAACATCTTGCCTGTGAATGGGAAGGGAAAGATGGCTGGCTCAGGGAACTGCGTGTGAAGCTGGGAGATCTTTAAGCTCAGCATGGAGAAGATTCCCGAGGCCAGGGAGCAGAAGCGAGCAGTGAGCGGGAGGCCCCGAGTCAGAGCCGCGGAATGAAAGCCGAGTGAGCTGTTAGGCGGGCACCACAATTTCCGCCTGACCCAACCCCGCAGGGGCCCTGCAGCGCCATGGAGCTGCAGCCCCTCTGCTCCCGCCTCCCTCTCCAAGCGCTTCCAGGAAAGGCACCGTTTCCATGGGAACGCAGGCCAATTATTCTACTTTGCAGAAAATCACACACCAGCCAACTTGGCTGGAACGCGGCCTTTCTATAAAGCAAAAACTGCCTCTCAGTTTTTCACCTTGCACATGACCAAATCTCTGAGCAGAGAAGTAGGGAAGCAGGCTGGGGACTCCCGGCCCAAGAGTGCAGGAGAGAAGCAGCGGGGCACCCGGAGGTTTGCAAGCTGTGGTGGCTAAGGGAGAGTGGGGTGGGGGCAGACCGAAGCCATGTGATTGCATTCAGCCAGCGTTTGATGAGGGCCAGCTCTGGGCTAGACCCTGTGCTAGAACCAGAAACACAGAGATGCTTACAGCAGCTAATTTTACCTTCAGGGGCTCAGAGTCCAAGGAGCAGATCAATAACTAGCGCCGGGGACGGCAATAGAATGTGCTCAGAGTAGTAAGAAGTAGCCCCAGATGGAGAGAGAATTGGGAAAGGTAACTTGGAGGAAGTACATGAGGCCGGGTTTTAAGGTATGAATAGGAGCTTGCCAGACGGACAAGGTGTGAGGGTGGGTACTCCAGGCAGAGGAAATCTGATTAAGGAATGGAGTCATCCAGCCACATACACTGTGAGAACTATAGGTTCTTGAGCACCCGCCCCAGGGTAAAGAACAGCATGGGGAGGGGAGAGGGCAGGAGGGACAGGCGTATGAGGCCCGATGACCACCCTACAGGGAATGTGGCCTTTGGCCTGCCTTGAGAACATGGTGGAATTGGCGTTTGGCAAATGCAGGCAGGACAGAGCAGGACGTAAGTCCAGGAGACCAGGCAGGGGGCAGGGCCCACAGCCCAGGCAAGAGGTGAGGAGGCCTAAAGGGAGGCCAAGACCCAAGGGGGATAGAAAGCAGGCGCGACCCCTGGGGTGAGTGCCCAGGCCAGGGATGTGGCAGAGGCTCCTCCTGGTTTTCAGCTGGGAAGACAAGGTTTAGAGACTGTAGTAGCCAAGATGGAACCCAGAGGAGGGGCAGGTATGCAGGAAGGAAATGAAGTCAGAGCAGGTCATGCTGAACAGGAGGGACCCACAAACATGGGGTGTAGGGGGGTGGAGTGTGGTCAATGGCAGGAGCTCTCCGAGGCCAGCCTGCCTGGGTTAGCTGTGTGGCCTCAGGCAAATCTCTGAACCTCTCTGAGACGAGACCCACATCGCTTGCACTGGGGTCATGTGAGAAGCCCATGGTAAGCACCCGGGAGGCCAGCTCCCCTTGTGGCCCAGAGCCCCAGGCCAAATGGCCCCGTTCTGCTCAGGAAAGTGGGTTCCCTGTGGGGCCCCCCTTTGCCAGGTGCCCTCCAGAGAGGACCATCTTTTCCATTTTTCCCTCCCTGACATAGCCCACTTCCTCATCCTGGCTCAGCGGAGTTAAGGTGAGCTTTCCACAAGGAAGCAGCTGAAGTTAGAAAGAGCGACATGCACCTCAATAAGTCACATCGAAAATGGCAACGCCAGTCTCCCTCCAGCTCCCCACGGGACGCACATCCTCCGGGAACATCGGGCAGCAGGGGCAGAGGGGAGGGGCAAAAGACGGGGCCAGATCGCCCTGGGCCCCACCCCTGCTGGGGCTCAGGGACCCATTGACTTCGGATCCCTGCGTGCCTGTGTCACCATGTCCTGGGTGGGAGGGATGCCTTCTACATGACATGTTTCTCCTTTAGGAACGGGTGGACACTCCGCCACAGAAAGGATTCCTCCCACCACCCAAACTTGGGGCGAAATGTCCCCACAGCTGGACCCAAAGGGCCTCCTCATCCCTGGCCACTGAAATCTACTCTGGATGCTCATGGGGGGCAACAACGTCCCAAGGTGAGACCCAGCAGGAAGTCTCTAGGGCCAAGAAGAAAGAAAGAGCTTTGACAGTAGCGGTTTGAACCCTGCTTGTCCTTTCCAACGAAATGCCAAACTCTCGGCTCCTGCAGCCACCCCAGCAGACCCCAACAGCACCGTCCCTCTGCTCATGTTGAGGTGACATTTGAGAATCTCTGGTGCTGTGCCCCCATTGGATCGTGTTCTCGCAGCACCGCCTGCAGGCAGCACACCCTGCTTGCACAATCTAACCTTGGGCCCCGCCTGGGTGACTCATTTCTGAGTTAGGTGTTCTCCCCACCCAGGTGGACGTGACCTCCTTGGGGGCAAAGCCAATGGCGCTCCCCGCTCTCTGGGTGTTCCATCCACCTGTGTGGAGGCCTCTGTACAAATCCACCCCAACCACGGAAACCCTAGCTGGAGGTCCCACACCTTCCTGGCCAGGTGGGGCTTGGCCTCTGCCCTTCGGGGAGGCTTCTGGAGATGAAGGCAGGGGCAGCGGTAGCCTCCTGGGCAGCTCAGTCCCTCCGTCATCCCCATCGTATCCTGGAAAGGTCCGCGGGAATGTCCCCATCAGCCACACACGGGGCTCGGCACCAGCGAAGCGGTTCTGTGGGTCCCTGGCATGGCACATGGGCCGCCAGGCCCCAGACCCCTGAGGGGGGCCCCCAGCCCACACTCCTGTTTCCTCCCTGGTGCCTGGCACGGCTGGGCCTGTGTGCAATGCCCCATACACAGTTGTTAATGAATGAATCAACGAATGAACCCCAGTGTAAAGGCCCCGTCGCTGACACGGCCTCAGTTCTTTCCAGCGGCTCATGGCTGTGTGCCCAGGGAGCAAAGGCTTCTTCTGCAACCCAGGGATCCCCAAATCCCCAGCAGGCCTGGGCTCATCTCTGTAGGGATCTGCTCCCCAGGCCAAGAACCCCACTACTGACCTCTGGGGACCTTTCCTTGTTGACTTCTGCTGGGGACAGGCCCCTGGTTCTCCAGCTGCAGGACCACAGGGCCTCGGACACTCCACAGTCCCACCCCCATTTTCCAGGGCACGGCAGCCATCGCCTCGGGAGGGGTCCAGGTGGGGTAAGTCAAGTCGTGGGCGGTCAGCAGTACAGACCTGCGTCTGAAAAGCACCCCTCCCAGCCAGGGGGCCGTGCCCCACCCCCAACCCCCCCATCACCGCCGCCCCACTTGCCCTGTGCCCTATGACCTTGATCCCATTTTCTGAACCAAAAACTGGAACCCACAGCGTGGCAAAGGATTTCTGTGCTCTCATTGGACATGCAGGAGCATCTGAAGGATGAGGTGTGAATGCCAAAATAGTGGGAAAAATGCAAATTCCGGAGGTGAAAGCCAGCATCCTGGGAACCCAGACAGACTCCCCTTGACGGACGGATGTACGGGCTGGACCCGGCTGCCTCCCACTTCACCTCGGTACAGGGACGGCCCCCGGCCCAAATGCCCCCTGCTCGACCTTGAGCCCCAAGCCCACCGCAGCCTGGGAGCCACTACGCTGACACTGAAGGCAGCAGCACCGGACCCCAGACTCCAGGGCGACCCCCAGGGCAGAGGCGGCTGCAGAGGGTTCCGGGGCTCGGGACAAATTACCCTGTGGAAAAGGGGGAGCACCTTGTGTTTATTTTTTAAGGCAAAGCTCTTGGCAAAGAGGACTCATCAGGCTGCCTCCCGGCTTTATCAAAGGGTGGGCTATTTTGGTCCCCGAAGCAGGAGGCATCATTTCCTGGGTATTTATTTGGTTTGAAGGAGAATGAATCTCTTCCTTTCTAAAACAATAAAAAGGTGGCTAATTAGCGTGTAATTGTTAATGGGTAATTTCAGAGGGGGTGAGCCAAGTTCAGAACATTGTTCTGAATAAATTTGCATTTAACTGAACTTCTTTTCCCCCTCTCTTCTGTGATTTTTTTTTTGTCACTGTAATTATTTTAATTGAGATCTTCCCTAATGAAAACAAAGAACAATGTTTGGGGGAGAATTTGGCTTCTGGGCGAGGCCACAACTGCCGTGGCCCCTCCTTTCCTAAGTCAGCATCCAGCTCGCGCAGGACGCTCAGCCCTGGTGGCTTCTGCCCGGGCATCCTGCTCTGTCACTCGGCTCCGGAGACGGGACCAGACAAGGCAGGCTCTTTGCACATGCACGTGCATGTGTGTGTGCGCACGTGCATGTCTGTGTGTGCATGTGTGCGCTGCATGTGTGTGCACCTGTGCATGTGTGTGCACTGTGCATGTGCTTGTGTGCGTGCACACCTGTGTTCACGTGTGTGTGCATGTGTGTGTGTGTGTGCACGTGCATGTGTGTTGGTCTTCACTCATCTATTCCCACCTACTCCAGGAAGACCAAGGGGTGTAAGGAAAAATACGGGTGCAGGAGCCCAGAGACCTGGATCTTTATTCCCGTTCCCATCAACCAGGGGAACCCTGAGCCAGGTTCCCTCTCGGAGCCTTGGTTTCCTCATCTGTGAAAGGTCAAGGTTGCTCTTGACCTCTGCTGGGAGTTGAATCGTGTCCCCCACACAAGGCATATTCAGGCCCCAGCCCCTGGTCCTGTGGGTGTGAACCCCCATTTCTGAGTAGGACCTACGAAGATGTTATAAGTTAAGCGGTGCCCACCCTGAGTGAGGGGGGGCTTTGATCCACTCCAGCTAAATGAAGTCCTTATAAACAAAGGAAATTGGACCCAGAAGGAGCAGCCACAGGAGCGACCAGGGGCTGGAAGTCAGTAGAACCCAGAAGAGAAAGGAGATGACGTCACGTGCACTGCCATGTGACAGGAAAGCCAAAGACCAAGGGTCTCCAGCAGCCGGCCTTGTGGATGCCTTGATGTTGGACTTCCCCGGCCTCAAAACCATGAATCAATTTAATCCCATTGTTGACGCCAACCCATTGCATGATATTTGCATTGGCAGCTGGGAAACTAAAGCAACTTCCAAAGGCCTTTCATCTCAGTGGGACAATGAATCCTCCTTTCTCTTAGGGGCTCTGTAACTGTCCTGAGTGGGTGTGTTTGATGTGTCGCTAAGTGTGTGTGTTACTAAGAGGAGCACGGCCTGCATCCACATCTTCCAAAAGCTCTTTCTAGAAGCTTCCGCCACCCATGACACTGGACTGACAGTCTCAGAAAGGGGAGGATGCTGATGAGCCTCTGGCCTCGGAGGGGCAGCAGTGTGGAGGCCAAGCAAAGGCTACTGTGGACCAGAGGGAGGGGGGATTCGCCCCAACCTGGTGCAGCTGGAGCTGTGGGTCCTTAGACTTCCCCACACCCTGTCTCGTTCTGGGGTGGGGCCCATCCTTGGTGGGTCCCTCCTTAATTCTGACTCAGCAGCAAGCCAAAGGTCATCTTCTATCATCCTAGCCATAGTTTCCACAAAGCCAAGTCTGCTTCTCTCTCAGCCCCAGTCCCTGGGCTTCGGGCCACCACAAGCTGCCCACCCAGCCCCCAATTCCCAGAAGCATCTTTCAGTCAAAGGATTTTACCCTGAACTTTCCCCATTATCCCTGCCTGGGTCTCTTCCCTGACAAAGAGAAATGCAGGTAGGCAGGTGCATTCCGATGTAGCTGGGGCCCTGGATAAATAGCTGGTGAGGCCTGGTCCCATCTTGGAGGATTTCCCAGGCCCAACACAAACAGGTCATCCCAGCAGTAGTTGAGAGCCGCTGTGCAAAAAGCACAAAGCAAATGCTGAGGGAGCTTAGTGGGGAGCCAGCCATGAAAGCCAGGACGCAGCTGAGCAAGCCTTCGGATCCACAAGGTGTGTCTAGCCATCCTCACCTTTGGGATTCTAGACATGGCAGCAGATACACCACGAGCTGTGCTCAGCGTTCCCTTCCCCATGTGACGTTTCCCAGCCCCCACCCCGCCAGCACACCCTGCCGGCCTCTCACGGGTCACCAGGCCTTAGGAGGGCACACTGATCTCCCCCAGAGTGGGCCCGCGCTGCTCACCCACCCAGCCTAGCCCCAGTGAGGGGACACTCTCCGGATCAGGCCCTGCAGCCAGGCCACAGATCTGTCCTCCTGGAGGTGCCATGTGACTCAGGGGGGGAAACTCCACCCTGATTTTTTCATTGTTTTTACAGAAAAGTTCATTTCTGCCAAAAGGGAAAAATTTAAATGAGAACGGCCTCTTTTCCCCTCTCTGGGAATTGTTCCTCTTGTCATTAAACCCTCCTGGTCTGGCCTGGCCAGTTTCCCTCCTTGGCTGGGGTATGTCTCCCTCCTCTGTCCTCCTGGAAGGCCCAGCCACCTTGCTTTTTGGATTCACAGGCATGAAAAGAAGCAAGGCCACTCAGGAAGATCCTTGAGTGGGAAGGGAGAGAAAAGGATCACCCAAATGCAGAGGCAGAGGCCCCCACCACCTCCAGGCCTCACCCCCACCCACCCTCTGAGTGCAGAGCTGGGGGCTCCGATTTTAAAAGCCCTTCCATGAGTTTCCATAGCCCCCAAGGCCCCAACCCTGGAGCCCTGCCCTCTTTCCTCCTAAAAAGGTCCTTGAGCCAAGTCTGGGGGCTGCCTGAGCCTGGCCTCGCCCCTCCCTCCCTCGCGTGGGAGAAATCCACCAGGCCCTGCGCTCCCAGCCGCTAGAGCTCCCCAGGAAACCCCGCGGAGCTGTGGGCGTTTTATATGCCCTTTCCGGTTTCCTCTGACTCACGGAGCCAGGAGGGGAGGGCGAGGGGGACAGCCGCCCTTGGAGAGGCCCTCTTCTCTTCTCCGTGCCCGCCCCGAAGGCCCCGCAAATGGCAGCTGAGCTCCTGCCCCAGCCTGTGGCCGCAGCGGCCCCCTCCCAGCCCTGCACAGCTGAGCACTTTGCCCACTTCCCAGGCAGGTGGTGTCCTCCAGCCTCCATCCCTGCTCAGGAGGTCAGGGGAAGGGGTAGGGCTGGTACCTGTGCCAACCACAATTGAAATGATGGTGCGTTTGCAAATCGGGAGGGGGACAGAAGAGGACATTCACCACCTCCCGCCAGCTCCAGAGGGACCCGAGGGAGAGAAGAGAAGAGGGCCGGGGCTTTATATAGGGGGCTGGGGAGAGTATGGGGGTGAGGGGCCGAGCTCCCCGACCTGGCTTCCTGCTGCCAGCACTTGGGTCTCTCCAGCCCCCAGCCCCACTCTGCCCATGGAGGGAATTCACCCAGCCCTCAATCAGAACCCCAGCTCCCTTGTCACTGGGGACAGATGACCCCGAAGAATGTCTTCCGGAGTCTCTCCCGAGACCTGCTGGCACGTGACACCCCAAATCCCATTACATGACACCCCAATTGCCTGCAGTGGTAAGACTTAGCACCCTTTTGTTTGCTCTTTCCCTTACCCCGTCTCATTCCTGCTTCCTGCTGCGGACTCCTAGTGTCACCTCCCAAATAAGCCACTTGGACTCGAGTTCTCGAGTCAGGGTCTACTTCTGGGGGACTCAAAAAAAGACAAAGGGAAATGGCGCTGTCAGATCTCCTTCCTCCTCGTCCACGTTCACACAAACTCTCCTGTTTCCCTTCAGAGATGGGACTGGATTTATCCTTAAGAGTTTTCATTTGCCTCATTTCGGAAGCCACTGTGCTCCAGATTGGTGACAGTGGCTTTGTTGCCTTGTTTTTGCCTTCTTCTATTTTGTTGTAAGTCTTGGCCAGTGGCTGGTGCTGCATGAGTCAACAGCGAGTGTGGCTAAGAAAGCTGGCATGGTCCACGGGCTCATTATTAAAAGCATTGTCTCCTGAAGAGGGAGGGTTGTAACTCACCCTACACCCCCCTCCCCCCCTCCCCCAGGAACTGAGGCTAAAGCAAATTCATATGAAAAGACGAGAAGATGAGTTCCTTGGAAAGTGATTAAGATGAGACAAACTCAGGAAGGACAGAAACTTTCTTCAAGAATTTTGAAAGGCTGTGCTGCTAAAAAGGAAACAGCCTTGTTCTGTGTGACCCCAAGTGACAAAATTAAGATGAATAGGAGCAAGCCCCAGAAATACAGATTCCAGCCTTGTACATGAGAAAATATCCCAGCAGTCAGAACTACCTTAAGATGGCATTGGCTGCCATGGACAGGTACTGATCTCTCCGTCGCTGGAGGCATGCAAACACTGGAAAACCAGTTGTGGGAAATGTTACAGAGAAGGCTCAAGTATAAGACCAAGACTTGGGGAGTGCCCCAGACACGTTTATAATTTGGCACCATCAGCTAAGGGAGTGTTGCCCCTCTGATCTGATATTCTACAGGTGAGTAGTTAGTTCCTTGGTGGCAAGGCTGAGCCCCGTATGGGGGAAGGGGCAGAAAGGGCAGCCAGGGGCAGCGGCCTCAGCCTCTCCCTTATCTGGCTGAAAACAGACAGGCTCAACTCAGGGATACCTGGACCCCACCATGATTGTTCCTCAAACTTGCTCCCTGGGGCATCTCACCCCCCCTACTTGGCCCCCAGCATGAGCAGCTATCAACAAACATCTTCCTACTGTAAACAATGCTGTCTCCAAGAGAAAGTCTGGGAAATGGCGATTTCTCCATATTGTTGCACTTCGGGGTTCTCCAGAGGCCCCTGATGCTGTGGTGTCCCTGCTGGCTGGCATGTCCCTGACTCCAAAGTCAGGTGACCTTTTGCTGCCGGTCACTCAGCCTCCCCTGGGACAGACAGGGCTGACCTGCCCCCTTCCTCCCTCCCCAGCCGCTCTCGGGAGCTACCCGCTGCTCTCGGGAGGTGCCTTTGTTGAATCCACCAAACGCGAGAACAAATATCGGAGGCTTTCAGGGTTTATGATATTATTTTATTGGCCAAGTTTAACCTGCACAGGGGCGAGCTCTCAGGGTGTCCGGGGACACGGTGCCCAAAGGGGCTGCAAACGAGAGTCGCGCCTGGCGCTTACAGCTAAGTCCTTATAAAGGGGGAGCAAGCAAGCGTTGCACAGAAGCAGACGTGGCAGTTAGCTATTTGCTTACAGAGGCCGCGCGCGGGAACAGCAGAAGCCGCGCGCGGGAACAGGGTGGGGTCTGGCTCAACCTTATCCTATACCCTGTGTTCTCTTTTAGTTCCTTTTGGCCTATGCAAAAGTTCCCTATTTCTGTCTATCGATGTCACATTCTCAGTTCTTAATTTCCTTGTTCCTAACATTCCCCCGTTTTCTTCTCGGGGTATGTCAAACCCTTGACTCTTCATCACTTGGGAGGAGGGTATACGGCTGGGAGAGTACCATTAATTGGACTACGTCTACTCTCTCTTTAATAAAGGCGAGGACCTTATTTAGGACGATAGGCCCTATGGTGATTGCTAGTAGGAGCAATAGGAGAGGTCCAGCAACAGCAGGTATGAGAGTGGTTAGCCAAGGTGATGTTTTAAACATGGAAGCATACCAGCCAGAATTTTCTTCTTCTTTATCTCTATCTTTCAACCTTTTGGTGAGTGTCTTAATGTTTTCTCTAATTACTCCTGAGTGATTAGTGTAGAAACAACATTCTTCACCTAATGCTGCGCATAAGCCGCCTTGCTGAAGGAATAGGAGTTCTAATCCCCTCCTATTCTGAAGGGCTAATTCAGCTAGGGAGTCTACCTGGCGCTCTAAATATATTACTTGGTCTTGAAGAAGAGAGATATCTTTCGTGAAAGTTTGGGACAATTGTCTAAGGCTGGTCTCTCCTTGAACAAATGCTGCTGTTCCTATAGCAGCCGAGCCTATGATCCCTATGGTAGCTACGACAGGGATCAGAAGGGGAACCCGCCTGGCCCTTCTTGGGGGCGCAACTAGGAATTCAGGATTTCCTCTATATAGATATACTTGGGGAATGATGTAAGCACTTACACATAGCTCAGGATAGGTGGGGTACATACACTTATAAATGCCTTGCGTACATATAAACCATAAGCCTTCTGGAGCTTTTGTTACTGTTGGATTTTCTTTGTTAAGGG
>PVKY010015419.1:0-10190 GCA_004027775.1 Bradypus variegatus | reverse complement strand
TGGTGGGCAGTGTCCATGATTAACTGTGCAAATATTGGAAATCGCTTCCATGAACCAGAACAAATGTATGACAATACAATTGGAAGTTAATAATAGAGGGGTATATAGGGAGGAAATATATACCTATTGCAGACTGTATACTGCAGTTAGTAGTATTTCAGCATTTTTTCATGGACAGTAACAAATGTACTATACAACAGTATGAGTCAACAATTGAGGGGGTTGGTCGGGAATAGGGGAGGATTCGAGTTTCCTTTTCTTTTTTTCTTTTTGTATCTTTCACTTTATTTCTTGTCTGGAGCAATGAAAAGTTTCTAAAAATTGAACAGAAATGAAGTGTGGTGATGAAAGCACAGCTATATAAGGGTACCCAGGGGCAACTGATTGTAATGGTAAAATTATGTCACGTGAATTATTCATTAATGAAAATTTTTTTATTTTATTTCTAAAAAAAACAAAACGTAAATGTACAATGGGGGAGGAAGGGAATGGGATATTTTGAATGTTCTTTTCTATTTTAATTTTTATTTTATTTTTTGGAGTAATGAAAATGTTCAAAGATTGATTGTGAACAACTATATGACAATACAGTGAACAACTGATTGCATGCTTGGAATGACTGTATGTTATGTGATTATATCTCAATAAAATTGTATTAAAAAATAATGATAAAAGCAACTGTTGGTGAGGATGAGGAGAAATTGGATAGCTGGTGGGAACTTAAAATGGTACTGTTACACTAGAAAGTTGTTTGGTAGTTTCTCATAAAACTAAATATGTACTCACTTATGACCCAATAATTGTATCTTTGGGCATTTATTTCAGAGAAATAAAAACTCATGTTCACAAAAAAATTATGTAAATATTCACAGCAGCTTTATTTGTAACAGCAAAATACTGGAAAGAACCCAAATGTCCTCAAGTGGGTGAACAGTTATACACATTCTAGTATATCATATAATGGCATCCTATTCAGCAATTAAAAGGAACAATCTATGGATACATGCAACAACCTGAAAACATCTCTAGGCCATTATAATTCGCAAAATAGGCCAATATTAAAAGGTTATATATGTATGACTTCATATAGATACCATTCTCAAAATGATAAAATTATAGAAATGGAGAACCCATTATTTAGGGGACAAGGACAGGGTTGTGGTGCAACTTTAAATGGGTAGCACAAGTGAATTCCTCTTGTGGTGATGAGATGGTTCCGTAACTTGACTGTGGTGGTGATCACTGGAATCTACACATGGGATAAAGCAGCATAAATCCGTATACACACACATAAATGGTATGGTGAAAACTGAATAATATACCAGTATTGCATCAGTGCCAATTTCCTGGTTTTGAAGTTGCATTGTACTTTCATAAGATGCATCCTTTGGGGGAAAATGAGTGAAGGGTACAATTTTTGCAACTTCCTGTGCATCTATTGTTATTAACTATTAATATTTTAATGTTAGCTACAGTTTTTTTTTCTTTTGTTAGAGAAGTTGTGGGTTTACAGAACAATGAGGTATAAAATACAGGATTCCAATATACCACCCTATTATTAACACTTTGCACTGGTGAGGAACATTTGTTACAATTGATGATAGCACATTTTTATGACTAAACTATTAACTATAGTCCATGGTTTAATGTTGGGTTCACTGTTTCTGTAGTATATTTCCATGGATTTAAAAAAAAATTTTAATTGAAATATATTCACAAATTATAGTCATCCAAAGTATAAAACAATTGTTTACAGTATCATCATATAGTTGTGCATTCATCACTAAAATCAATTTTTGAACATTTTCATTATTCCAAAAAATAAAAATAAGAATATAAATAAAAGTAAAAAGAACACTCAAAACATCCCATAACCCCTCCTGCATATTACTCATTTACTTTCTTTTTCAGACTTGATGTAAATTTAGTGGAAAAATAATATAATCTTTTGAAACACTGACAATATATCATATATTTGACTAATGTTTTAAAAATCACATTTTTATCTCACTTTAGATTTATTTAAAACAAAGCCTAAAATAAAATTAATAAAAGTACTTTGTTTTTTCAAATATTAATAAATTGGGAGAATTAGATTATATATAAATTATAATATGTGGATTCTGATAGTGTAAGTGGGAGAAGGAACTGGAATAATAATAACTGGTGATAACTAATTATTTAGCTAATATTTAACATCTACTATGTGCTGGACCCTGCTCTATGCACATTTCTCTAAATGTGCCAACACATGTAATCCTCACAACCAGCATAGAGAAGACAATGGTGAACCCAAAATAGCTTCACAAGGCTTCCAAATTCAGAAAACTGTGATACATTGGTAAGGAAGTCCAAATTTGAAATAATTCATAAATATCTTAAATTTGAAATTTTGGTGAATATATAATGAAGGCTATATAGTAAAGACGTGTTTGTAACTATGTGGCAGCCCAAATGAGGGCATACAGGGTCTTAGTCCAGGGATAATGTAATAACAGCTTTATTTTGAAGGAAATTTGGGTTGTATCCAGTTGCTTGTACATGAAAGCAATGAATTAAAGTGAAACCTGTTTCATCATCATCTGAGAAGAGAACTTTTGGGAGGTGTGGGATTCCTTCTCAGTATTGGTATCGATGAGAAAAGCAGAGAACTTCACAAATGGTGGCATACAAATAGTTCTTTGTATTCACAGTATGTAGTGAATATGGTGAAACTTCATTATAATAATAAAGGGAAATATAAATCTGAAAGGGCAATGCTACTATATTTGGTACCAAATAAAAAGGCTGTAATATCTCAATGTATTAAAAGAACTATTCTAATTTAGAAGAAATATCTTGTTTCATGGTTGATGGGAAGAATCATGACCCTTAGAGGATCACACTTAGTATTAGAAATAATACAGGGGGGAACAGCAACAGCAGAGCAGTGTCCTGAAAAGAGAAGTGGATCAGGTTCTGGTGTGGGATAGCTAGACCTTGCAGAGGTGTGGCAGAAGTTGGTGATTGGTAGCAGAGTGGTAATCAATAGCAGATGTATTAAAAACCAACCTGGTGAAGGATGTTAATTTGATAAAATGTGGTTTTCCACAGAATTAGGATTTCTCCTAATAAGGAGAAAATACAGACCATCACTTGGAAATTACAGAGTTGATGGAGTTGGATCTTGGTGGAAATCTAGGTGTTCAGTTAGTCAGAAATCTTTTTTTTAAAATTTAATTTTATTGAGATTGTTCACATACCATACAATTATCCAAAGATCCAAAGTGCAGAATCAATTGCCCATGGTACCATCATACAGCTGTGCATCCATCACCACAATTTTATATTTTTTCAATTTTTAGAACACTTTTTTTATTCCAGAGAAGAAATAAAGACAAAAAAAGAAAACTCAAATCCTCCCATACCCCTAACCACACCCCCCCCATTACTGACTCACAGTATTGGTACAGTACATTTGTTACTATTGATGAAAGAATGTTAAAATACTAACTGTAGTACATAGTTTGCAATAGGTATATTTTTTCCCATATATACCACTCTATTATTAACCTCTAGTTATAGTGTCATATGTTTGTTCTAGTTCATGAAAGAGATTTCTAATCTTTGTACCTACCCTCCTCCTCCATCTTATTCATTTACTTTTTGTCCCCATTTTTCTACTCTTTTGTCCAAATAATGGGTAAAGGGAGTGTGAGCCATAAGGTTTTCACAATTACACATTCATACCACATAAGCTAAGAATCAAGGATACTGGATTGCAGTTCAACAGTTTCAGGTATTTCCTTCTAACCATTCTAATGAACTAAAAACTAAAAAGGGATATCTATATAACACATAAGAGTTATCTCTGGAATGACTCCTGGACTCTATCTGAAATCTCTCAGCCACTGAAACTTTATTTTGTTTCAATTCTCTTCCCCCTTTTGGTCCAGAAGGCTTTCTCAATCACATGATACAGGGCCTAGGCTCATCCCCAGGAGACACGTTCCACATTGCCAAGGAGATTTATAGCCCTGGGAGTCATGTTCCATGTAGGGGGGAAGTCAGTGAGTTTACCTGGTGAGTTTGCTTAGAGAGAGAGGCCACATCTGAGCAACAAAAGAGGGCCTCTGGGGGTGACTCCTAGGCACAATTATGAGTAGGCTTAGCCTCTCCTTTGCAGTAACAAGCTTTAAAAGGGCAAGCCCCAAGACTGAGGACTCGGGCTGCTAAGCTGGTGGTCCCCAATGCTTCTGAGAATATCAGGAATTCCCCAGCCAGGGAAGTTTAATATTTCCACATTTTACCACAATCCCTCAAGGGGGATTGCAAATACTTTTTATTCTTTGCCCAGGTTACTCTGGGTTGTATCGGGGCTTCATGCTAACCTGTACAAACAACAAGGTCTCACTCCCTAGTCAAGTTTCCATGTGATTACAGCATTTGAATCTGGGAGCATGGGTTATCAAGGGAAGGCTATGTAAAGGTTCCTAGATTGTAAGCTCTTAAAGCAGTCACATTTATTCATGAGTAGTAACAGTTATTTCTAAATTTTGAGATGCTGAGCTGTTTGTATGTGACCTGGTCAGTTCCTGGAGCTCTGGATGTCTTTGTGGCATCTAGGACTCAGAATCAGAATTTGGCATCTGTGAGTGTCGGCATTGCCCCATGAATCAACTGTTAAAGAGGCTGAAAAGGAGATCCGACTTCAATTAGAGATATGAATGAAATGGACTTGGTTGAGATTGGAGTAGATCAGACTAAAGGGCAGAGGATGATATTAACTGTATTTTAAAACTTCGGCTTCTATGGGGCCAAAGAAGAGATGTTCATATGGTGCAAAATCTATATTTTCTGTAGCACACTATATAATGTAACTTGTATGGCCCACGTATTTTTTTAAAAAATTTTTATTCTGTCACCATACATAGAACCTAACATTTCCTCCTTTTGATCATATTCATATATGTGTGTGTTGTGTATATACACACACACATATTTCAGTGTTGTTAAATATATTCACAATATTGTTGAATCTGTAATTATTTCAAAATAAAAATTACAAAGAATAAAAAAAAAAGACCTGCTGCCAGAGGCCTCTACAGTCTGGGGAAATCAAAATTCAGTGAATGGCACTGGTAAAGTTAGAAGTTAACTCATGCAGTAAAAATTATTGTCTACTATGTGCCCAGAAGTATATGATTTATTTAACCTTCTAGGAATGTGGAATCTGGTTATTAAAAAGAAAAAAGCATTAATAATATCTAAATTAACGCAGTTGCAAGGAAATAATACGCCTTTGCAGTAAAATGTCCACATGAAGAAAACTTGCAAATAGTACAGGCCTACTTATTTCTTACCTTCCTTAATTTGCACCTTCATTCATTGCATGGATGCAAAACCAGGTATTCTGGGCAAGTTGGGCAGAAGGAGAAAATGAAGGAATTCCTCAAGTATATTTAAAACAAAGGCCAATGCCTTAGCATTCTAGAAGGGATTAAATCAGTAGTTACTAACATTTATAGGTCACAGAAACCCTCTAATAATTTGTCAAAAGTGAAGGACCATTTTCCAGAAATATGGAAAAAAACAAGTATTTTACAAATACTTTGAGAGAGTTCATAGGTACTCTGAAGGTCTTCAGTGAACCATGTAACTGTTTTTGGAGCCAAGATGAAGAATCTTATGTCTAAGTAGAAAATTTAAAAGAAATAATAAAAATGATAAAAGGGAGAAGGGAAAGGATTTTAGGAATGTAGGTTGGGGGCAGGGCAGGACTCAACATTTTTACTTCATATCCAATCCCAAAATCATGTCAATTTTCTTTCTCTACACTGTGTAAAACACATAAAGTTATACAATCATCTATAAAAATCAAGGCTACTGGGTTGCAGTTTCAGGTATTTCCTTCTACCTATTCCAATACACTAAAAACTAAAAAGGGATAGCTATATAATGCATAAGAATAATCTCCAGAATGACCTCTTGACTCTTCTCTCAGCCACTGAAACTTTATTTTGTTTAATTTCTCTTCCCTGTTTTGGTCAAGAAGACTTTCTCAATTCCACAATGCCGCGTTCAGGTTCATCCCTGGAGTCATGTCCCATGTCACCAGGGAGATTTACAGCTCTGGGAGTCATGTTCCACATAGGGGACAGAGCAGAGTTTACCTGCCAAGATGGCTTAGAGACAGGCCACATTTGAACAACAAAAGAGATTCTCTAGGGGTGACTGTTAAGCACAATTATAAGCAGACTTAGCCTCTCCTTTGCAGTAACAAGCTTCATATGGGCAAGCCTGAAGACTGAGAGCTTGACTTTCTAAATTGGTAGTCCCCAATGCTTGTGAGAATATCATAAATTCCCCAGGTGGGGAAGTTTAATATTTCCACATTGTCCCACAGTCCCTCAGGGGGTTTGTTCAGGTTAGTATGAAACCCTGATACATCTCAAAGTAATATGAGCAGAGAATAGCACTCTTTATTGATTAAACAAAACAAACACCCAGAACTCTAGGGATAGAACAGAATTTTCTCAACATGTTAAAGGCCATTAATGAAAAACCCACAGGTAACATCATATTCAATTACTCAATGGTGAAATTTACTCAGTGAATTAACCCAATAGTGAAAGATTGAAAGCTTTCCCCCTAAGATGTAGAACAAGACAAGGATGCTCACTTTCCCTACTGCTATTCAATATTGGACTAGAAGTTTTAGCCAGGGAATTAGGCAAGAAAAAGAAACAAATGTTTCCAAATTGGAAAGGAAGAAGTGAAACCACTTGCAGAAGACATGATCTTATATACAGAAAACCGAAAGCAATCCAGAAAACTTTTAGAGCTAAGAAATGAGTTCAGCAAAGTGGCAGGGCACAAAATCAACATGCAAAAATCAACAGTACTCCTATATACCAGCAATGAACAACACAAAAAGGAAATTTTTCTTTTTGAAAAATTTCTTTTGAAAGAAAATAATTTCATTTACAATAGTATGTAAAATACCTAGGAAAAATTTAACCAAGGATATAAAAGACTTGGACACGGAAAACTACAAAACACCACTGAAAGAAATTAAAGAAGGCATTAAAGGGCAAGAGATCCCATGATCATGGATCAAAAGAGTTAATATTGTTAAATGTTAATATTACCCAAAGAAATCTACAGATTCAACGTAATCCCTATCTAAATTCCAGCAGCCTTTTATTGAGAAATGGAATAAATGGTCCTCAAATTCATATGTAGCTGGCAAGGGGCCCAAAATAGCCAAAACAATTTTGAAAAAGAACAAAGTTGGAGGATTCACACTTCTTGATTTCAAATTGTAGTACAAATCTACAATAATCGTAAGAGTATGGTACTGATATAAAGACAGACTAACAGACCAATGGAACAGAACTGAAAGCCTAGAAATACCAACATATTTATGGACAATTATCTTCAACAAGAGTACTAAATATATGCAATGGGGAAGGAATAGTCTCTTCAACAAATCGTGATGGAAACACTGGATATTCACATGCAAAAGAATGAATTAGACCCTGTGATGATTTGGAAGTGTACACACCCCAGAAAATCATGTTCTTAAAGCTAATCCATTCCAGTGGGTGTAAACCTATTGTAAGCAGGACTTTTTGATGAGGTTACTTCAGTCAAGGCTTGACCTAGAGTGGGTCTTAATCCACTCACTGTAGTACTTTATAAAAGGGATGAATAGAGAAAGGGAGAGACAGAGAGAAGAAGAGTGTGAGAGAAAGCAAGCGTGCACGCCATAGAAGCAAAGAACTGAAAGCAATGAAATCCAGAAGAGAAGGGAGAGACCGGCAGACGCTGACATGTGCTTTGCCATGTGGCAGAGCATCCAAGGATCTCTGGTAGCCAGTTTTCAGGCAGAAAGCATTACCTTAATGATTGGACAGTCTCGCAATCAAACTGTGAGCTAATAAATTCCATTGTTAAAAGCAAACCCACTTCATGGTATCTGCTTAGAGCAGCCTAGGAAAGTCAAACAGACCCCTACCTCACACCAGATACAAAAGTCATCTCAAAATGGATCAGGGACCTAAATATAAGTTCTAAAACTATAAAACTCTTAGAAGATAAATTAAGGGCACGTCTTTATGTAATGGGATTTGGTAATGGATTTTTAGATATGACATCAAAACCACAAGCAACAAAATAAATAACAGACATTTGACTTCATCAAAATTAAAAAAATTAGTGCATCAAAGGACATCAGCAAAAGTGAAAAGACAACCTACAGAATGGGAGAAAATAATTGCAAACCATAAACTGGATAAAGGCTTAATATCTAAAATATATACAGAACACTTATAACACAACAACAAGAAGAGAGACAATCTAATTTAAAGATGGGCAAAGGACTTGAATAGACATTTTTCTAAAGAGACACAAATTGCCAATAAGCATATGAAAAGATGCTCAACATCACTAGCCATTATAAAAATGCAAGTCAAAACCACAATGAGATACCACTTCCTGCCCATAAGGATGGCTATTTTTTAAAAAAAGGGATAACAAGTGTTAGAAAGGATGAGGAGAAAGTGGAACTCTAGTCCATTGTTGGTAGGCATGTAAAATGATGCAGCCACTGTGGAAAGCAATATGGCGGTTCCTTCAAAAGTTAAATATAAATTACAATGCCACCCAGCAGTTCTACGTCTTGGTATATACACAAAGAAAGTGAAAACGGTCTCAAACAGATACTTTTACACCAATGTTTACAAAAGCATTATTCACAACTGCCATAAGGTGGAAACTACCCAAGTGTCCATTAACAGATGAATGGATAAACAAAATGTGGTACATACACACAATGGAATATTATTCAGCTATAAGAAAGAATAAAGTTCTGCAACATGCAGCAACATGAGAAAAACTTGGAAGCATTATGCTCAGTGAAATAAGCAACGCACATAAGGACAAATATTGCATGATGTCACTTAGAAGAGATGACTAGAAATAGCAATCCACAGAGAAAGAATGTAGATTAGAGGTTACTAGGATATGGGGGAAGTGGGGGAAGAGGAAATGTATGTTTGATGGATATGGAATGTATGTAAATAAAATTATTTAAAAAGTGACTGATAGATATTGAGTGAAATAAGCCAAACAGCGAAGAATAAATACTTTATGATCTCACTGATTTGAAACTATGAGAATAAGTGAACTCACAGGGTCAGAATCTAGAATATAGATTACCAGGGGATAGGGTGGGGATACGGATAGGGAAGTTAAGGCTTAAAATGTATAGAGTTCCTATTTCAAATGATGGAAATGTTCTGGTAATGGATGTGGTGATGGTAGCACAATGTTGTGAATGCAATTAACAATATATAAATCTGAATGTGATCAAGTGGGGAAATGTTTGACTGTATGTATGGTAACAGAATAAAAAGAAAAATTAAAAAACCAAGGAACTACACTATACAAGTAATGACCTCTACATTAAGCCAGGGACTATATAGTTAACAGTGTAGTCATAAAAATGTGCCAACATCAATTGTAACAAAAGTTCCACAGCAATGCAAGGTGTCGGTGGTGGGGTGGTACATGGGAGTCCTGATTTTATGCATGATTGCTCTGTAAACACACTTCTCTAATAAAGAAAAAAATGAATGACAGCATTAAAACTCAATGAAATATTAAACAAAAAAGACGATGGCAAAAATTAAAGCTGAATGATGATTATCTCAAGGTTTCTTGGAAGCAAAATAAAAGGAAAGAAAAAATTCTCAGAGGCATCATTAAAATACTTCTCTAACACTGTTTGAATTACTATCATCCTGAGATGTTCCCTATTATCTCTACTTCTGTTACTCCAAAACAGAAGAATACCCTTTACAGTCCCAGCCATTCTTTGTTTATAATGTAGATAAAACAAACTAACCCCAGAGACTACTAGTTTATTTTATCTTTATACCAGTTGAAGATTTTTATGAGTGTAGTTGGAAAGGACATTTGTTTACCACTCTATTTAAAACTCCCACTATTTTGATCAAAATTTCTAGCTAGTGTTAGTGCCCTTTTCCTTTACAGCAAAAAAAGTATTCTCTCCTAGATAGGCCCAATGTGTCCTAAGAAGTCAGAAGACGCCTGTACCAAATTTAGAAAGGTATCCCAAACACTGTATGCTAAGATTTTAGTGGTTATGAGAATCACAGATTCTTAAGGTTAAACTGATCTACTTA
>PVKY010015418.1:0-10191 GCA_004027775.1 Bradypus variegatus | reverse complement strand
CAGCCCCTGCACACACCCAGGGAAAACCACGTGAAGGCCACATGGGGCAGCAAAGAAGTGGGGAAAGACCAAGTTTCTTCATCCCCCACAGCAATTCAAAGAGAGTTGGTGACCCTCCCTATCTGCTCACATTAATTCCAGTCTGACTGTGCTGGTTTGAAGCTATTATGTACCCCAGAAAAGGCCATGTTCTTTTAATCCGTTCTTGTGGGTGCAGATCTATTGTGGGTGGGACCTTTTGATTAGGTAGTTTCAATTTAGATGTGACCCACCCAATTCAAGGTGGGTCTTAATTCTTTACTGGAGTCCTTTATGAGAGGAGAAAGGACAGATAAAAGTCAGAGAGCTAGAGAGAGAGACAACACCAAGAGATCTTGGAGACAAAGCCCCTGGAGGAACTGACAGAGGGAGCCACTGAAGTCAGAAGCTGAAAGCAACAAAACTGAGGAAAGAAGGACGAGCAGATGCCGGCCAGAGTCCAGATATCATCCCATTGATGCTTTGAGTTGGACATTTTTATGACCTAAGAACTGTAATTTGCAAGTTAATAAATCCCCATTGTAAAAGCCAACCCATTTCTGGTACATTTTATTCCAGCAGCTTTAGCAAACCAAACACTGATCCACACAGAGCATCTCTAAGGAAATCTGGGACTTAACCAAGACCCTCTACCATGGAGTAGACAGCTTTGCAAAGCCCCTTGCTGCTCCACCCATCCAGCCAGTACAGCCAGGTTGCCTTTTCTCTCCCATGCTAATCAGTTCCTCTAAATGCTTTTATATAAGATCCTAGGGGTTTTTTGAGATTTTGTGTTAAGTATGTGGTCCATGGAGTAAAAATCTTTTATAATATCAAGAGAGGTAGAGGAAGAACTCGGAATTAAAGAACTGGAAGAAGATTGAATTTAGACCTTTATGTTGGCTCCTGAATATGATTCTATTGGTAAATATTTCAAACTTAAGAGATGGGCCCTGGTTTGTTCTATGCCTGAAGTATTCCTTTGCAGAAGTTGCTGATTCTACTGTGAAGAACAAGAGAAAAAGAAACATGTTTCCAGACCAGAGAATTAATTGACTGTAAATAATAATATTAAGACCCTAAAGCAAGAGTCGGCAAACTGTTCACCACCTGCTTCCATGTGACCTGTGAGCTAAGATTGTGTTTCCATTTTTAAATTGTTGAAAAGAAAATCAAAAGAATAATATTTCATGTTGTGAAATTAGATGAAATATTTAAATGTCAGTGTCCATAAATGAAGTGTGCTGGTATGAATATGTTATGTACCCCATAAAAAGACTATGTTCTTTTAATCCACTCTTGTGGGGGCAGACCTATTGTGGGTGGGACCTTTTGATTAGCTTGTTCCAAGGAGATGTGACCCACCCAATTGTGGGTGGGACCTTTTGACTAGATTTTTTTTCCCTGAAGATGTGACCCTGGCCATTCAAGGTGGGTCTTAGTTAGTTCACTGGCATCCTCTATGAGAGGATAAAAGGCAGAGATATTTTGAAGAAAGCTCAGAGCCGAAACAGACCCAGACATTTGGAGATGCTAAGAGACGAAGCCCAGAGTTTGCCCTGGTGAAGCTAGGTGAGAACACACAGATCCTTAGAGAGAAAGCCACTGAATCAGAAGCTGAAAGCAACACAACCCAGAAGCAAAGGACCAGCAGACACCAGCCATGTGCCTTCCCAGCCGACAGAGGTGTTCCAGATGCCATCGGCCATTTTCTGAG
Organism: Bradypus variegatus; assembly: GCA_004027775.1. Taxonomy (NCBI): domain Eukaryota; kingdom Metazoa; phylum Chordata; class Mammalia; order Pilosa; family Bradypodidae; genus Bradypus; species Bradypus variegatus. Next base: position 8,456 of record PVKY010015418.1, on the reverse strand, counting down.
AGAAGGTATCTACCTCTTCATGCCTTAATCTGGACATTTTCATGGCCTTAGACCTGTAGGTTTGTGAACTACTAAACCCGCATTGTAAAAGCCAGTCCATTTCTGGTATTTTGCATTTTGGCAGCTTTAGCAAACTGAAACATGAAGTTTTATTGGAACACAGTCCCACTCATTCACTTATGTCTTCATTTGCCAGGGCTGCTAAGACAAATGTCATGTACTGTTTGGCTTAAACAACAGGAATTTGTTGTATCACAGTTTGGAAGGCCATGAGTCCAAATTCCTGGTGCCACCAGGCCATGCTTTCCCCAGAGTCTGGTGTGCTAGTGCTGGTTTGCAGCCCATCCTTGGGGCTTGTTCTGGTTTGTCAATGCTGCCAGATTACAAAACACCAAAAATGGATTGGCTTTTATAAAGGGGGTTTATTTGGTTACACAGTTACAGTCTTAAGGCCTTAAAGTGTCCAAGGTAAGGCATCAACACTGCTTACCTTCATTGAAGGATGGCCAATGGCATCTGGAAAACCTTTGTTAGCTGGGAAGGCATGTGGCTGGCATCTGCTCCAAGTTTTGGTTTCAAAATGGCTTTCCCCCAGGACATTTCTCTCTAGGCCACAGCTCCTCTTCAAAATGTCACTCTCAATTGCTCTTAGGGCATTTGTCCTCTCTTAGCTTCTCCAGAGCAAGAGTCTGCTTTCAATGGCCGTCTTCAAATTGTCTCTCATCTGCAGCTCCTCTCTCAGCTTCTGTGCATTCTTCAAAGTGTCCCTCTTGGCTGTAGCAAGCTTGCTCCTTCTGTCAGAGCTTATATAGTGCTCCAGTGAACTAATCAAGGCCCATGCTGAATGGGCAGGGCCACAACTCCATGGAAATTATCCAGTGAAAGATCTTGCCCACAGTTGAGTGATCACATCTCCACGGAAACATCCAATCAAAAGTCTGCAACCCAATCGACACCAATACGTTTCCTGCCCACAAAAGCCTGCATCAAAGGTAATGGCGTTTTGGGGGACATAATACATCCAAACCCGCATGGGGCTCCTTGGCCTCGTCACATGGCAACCTCTCCTTCTCTGGCTTCTGATGACTGTGCCCAGATTTCCTCTGCTTTAAGGACCCCAGCCATATCGGATGAAGGCCCACCCTCATTCAGTTAGGTTAGGACTTGAGCCTGTGTTTAGGGGGGACATAGTTACCACAGAGCCTGTGGCCCACAACACCCCAAATATTTACCACCTGGCCCTTTACAGAAAATGTTCGTTGACCCCTGGCATGAAGCATCACCTTATTGTGGTAACTCATGTTTATTTATTCACATGTTGAGTTCTGTGTATCATTAGCCCAAGTCCCTCAAGTGTCTTAACTCCTTTAATCCTCATAACAACCCCAGGACATTGATGCTCTTAGTAACCCCATTTTACTGATGAGGAACAAGAAGCAGAGAGAGCTGCATGCCATCTGGTCACACCGCTAGAGAAGGGCAGAATTGGGGTTCCAACCCAGACATTCTGAAGCCAAAGGTCATGCTCTTGACCTCTGCTTCACATCACCTCACATGATCAGGGTCTGCAAAACTTTATTCTCCTAGAAAGCGTCAAGAAGGTGAGGTCCCTCGGATTTTCCCAGGCAAGTGCCCAAATCTCTTCCTGAGAATCAGGGCCCAGAGGGATGGAAGCTTTCTCTGGCTGCAGGGAACATTCCCATTAGTTTGCCAGTAAGTGGTAGAGCTGGGACTGGGGCCCAGGGGTCCTGATCACGTCTTCATTCTGCCCACCCTCCTAAATGGCAGCATCTTCTACTTGTGCAGGGGACTCTCTAAAGCCAACTTGTGGGTGCAGCAGGGACCCCAGATGCTCAGACCTAGTGGCTTCAACGGCCCCAGTTAGCTGGGGAGAAGGTCCCAGCTTCTGTTCTGTTCACTTTCTTTTGTGATGTATTGTTGCAGAGGAAATTTATTTCTTAACGGTTTCACTTACAGCCCTTTTGATAAAATGTGGCTCTGGAGAGCTGCATCATTAGCACTGATAAACACTTTACAGTACCATCATGAGCAAATGGAAATGCCTAATGAAAAGAAAAGAAACATTGCTGAGTAATTAAAGAGGCTGGTGGGGTTTTATTGTTATTTTTGAGCAATTATGACTAAAAGCCCTAATCAAGTGGCACCTATTTTCCCATCCATTTTGGACAGTGTTATTAAAAAATCATCACTGTCATTGCCATCAGCTTCAAGACAATGGTCAAGAGCTCAAGGCCAGCTCAGCTGAGCAGCAGGCTGAGGGTACCCAGTCCCAAGGCCAGATGACTTATCTGTGGTCCTAAAAGTCTTGTACCAGGGCACTTCTTCCTTTTCCCCTCTTCTTGCTTCTTCTCCTATCTTCCCTCTCCCTTCCCAGGCTTTGCTTCTGATCAGCACTGAGCCTTCTCTATATGTCCTTTATCCCTTGTCATAAAGGCCATCCATTTGCAAAAAGAGTTGTCTGAGATATATAAATGATGGGTGTGGACTCCAGGATCAGAGAGGTTAAGAAACTCAGAAAGAGACACACACCTAGCGAGTGGCAGTGCCTGGATTAAAACCTCTGGCTCCCCATTGCGTGAGTGTGACTGCCGGCCCTGCCCGGCGATCTTGAGCAAATGCCTTACCTTCTCGAGTATCTTTCCTCATCTGTCAAAGGGGGATGATGATAGTTGTACTTACCTCATGGTGGTCATGAGGATTGTGTGAGATCGCGTATGCAAAGCAGAGGGCAATTGCTGAATAGGTGGCAGACACGATGGCCATGGTTCCCAAACTGTGCACCAAGGCACCCGGCGGTGCCACAGTGAAGCCTCAGGGGTGTTGTGGGATAATTTACATTTTCAGGGGAAACCCAACAGTATCAGTCTGATACTGCGGGAACTGCCAGCTCAAGGTAATTCCCTATTTCAACATCCCGCTACAGTCCTTTTAATGATGTCATTTCTTCACAGTGCTGGAGTTTTGGTGATTGCTGTGATAAAAAACAAATACTACCCAAATCAGTGTGGAGCAGGAAATGAGGGAGGCAGAGTCCAGTCTGAATTGAAGGTTGCATAAGTTACCCAAAGCCCGGCAGACACACACATCCCATTTGTAAGAATGTGTGATTATCTAAGAAGGAAATACCACTATTGTTTTTTCTTTCAGTGTGTATGTGCTATTTTTTCAAATAGCTATTAAGACATTAGACCATAAGTACTCATTAAATTGCTCGGCCCTAGCTATTTAATAAGCAAAACCACTAGGGATTCCTTTTGGCCCAAGGATACCATGAAAAACTTACCAAGACCCTGGGAATGCCCTGAAAGTTTGGGAACTCTGCCCTCTGGCACACCCAGTGACTTCCAGTGCCCTTTGTAAAGTAATTTCCCTGAGGAATATTTTTCTGAAAGTGCAGGGAAGAAGTGTAAGTGGACCTTCTCTCATTACCCCATGTTTAGTGAGCAAGGAGAATAATTGACTGCCGTGGGCATTGGGAATAAAGCTGGAGCCGGCTCTTCAAAAATGCAGCTCGGGCCAGCTCCACGGGTGGCCCAGACATGGGAAAGCCCTTTCTGGAAAGAGGAACCCCTTCCTGGGCAGAGGGGCAGCTGAGCGTTAGCTCTGGTTCCTGAGAGTCTCTCTCAGGGTCCGCTTGCTGCAAAGCCCACCGGCTCTGATTTCAGCCCCCGCCTCACTGTCGGGGGAATTGCCACCCTGCTGCGACGGGCCTTGGTGACTGAGCAGTTGGAGTGACTGCAGGATTGTCCGTGCATGTCCCGGCAGCCCGTGCTTGGAATTAAGATGAAAAAAAGGAGAGACTTGTCCCAGAGAAACTTAGTTGGCAATGAGAACATGGTATTTGGTTCACATACGCAACCCTGAGTTTTAAGTTAATGAAGTGGGTGGCAGGGAGGCTCTTTGGGGCCACCACCCCTGTGCCATACTGTCTTTCAAACCTTCAGCTCCCGCAGCAGCTTCTCAATAGCTCCATTAATAACTGGGAAGTGCAGCCACGTGCTGGGTCACAAGAACATTGGTATCAGAAATGCCTGAGTTCAAGTTGTGACCTCACACCTTACCATGTCCTCAGCCATTCGTTCGTCTCCTTGTGCCTTCCTCAAAGAGGACACAATAGCACCTGCTTCAGTGCTTCTCAGCCCAAAATGTGCACATGAATCCTTCAGGGACTTTGTTCAACTGCAGACTCGGATTCAGCAGGTCTGGAGTGGAGCCTGAGATTCTGCATTTCTGATGCGTTCCTAAGTAATTCTGAGGCTGCTGGGCCAGGGGCTGCACTTTGAGTGGCAAAGACCTACCTCGTTAAGAGTATTCTATGCAAGGAGCCATGGAGAGCGCTGGGGACAGTCCCTGATTCTCAGCAAGTCCACCAAAGGTAGCTCTTCTAGGGCACACCCACCCTCCCTTGGATAACTGCTGGGCTGTGGTTTAGATGCGTCATCCCAGTCCCCTGTCCCTTCTCCATCCATGACTCCCCATGGTCCCACGGGGTTCCCCAACCTCCGTGGAGGCCATAAGGTTCTTGAGGCAAGAATATCGGGCAGATAGGAAGTGTGCAGTGTATCAGGATGCACATCTTTGGCTTCACAATTTGAGAGAGCCATTTTTTTTTTTTAAGGGAAAATAAGAGGATTAGGACTTCCTTCTTCTGGTCAACGCCACCCTAGTTTTTCTCCACCTTGGGTGCTTGGGCTGGACACTGACACCCCCTCCCATGGTCCACGAGGTTCAGGTAACTGAGGCTTCCCAGGCAGCTGGGCTCAGAGATAACATGCCAAAGCCCAGCATACCTGGTGACCCATTTTCCTGCAGCACCCCCCAGCTTGAGATCCAAGTACCCAAACATCAGACGGCGGCTGCAGTGAGAAGCAGCAGGAAGCACGCAAGCTACTTATCAGACGTTTTCCATTATCCCCACCACCTGTTCCGGATTTCCAAAGCATCACACCGGGTAATAGCCACTCTTGCACCCAAAAGGAGAAATGCCAATGATTTTGCAAGCAAGCTCCTTCTCGCACTCTGGGTTTTATATAAAAGGGGCTTGCTGTGAAATAACCAGTTACTGTCCCAGAGATTTTGTGATTTGTAAGGCCCTGAGCTTAAGCTGCAGGTTGGCAACACTCTCAACCTGTGGCCTTAGATGAATAAAAGTATTTGGGGGGAAATTTGGAGCCACTGCAGGTAGATGAGTTACCTCCAAATAATAGAAGTTGTAGAACATTTGGCAGAAATCCAACCTGGAGATGCGAGCGACCAGCTTGAGTACTCAGTCCATCTGTTAACCTGCAGCAGGCCATTGTTTCTTTTATTCCAATGGATTGGGCCAGGTTAAAAATGGAAACTATCCACAGTCTCAAGAGAGAAGGAATGGGTGTATGTGTTTCCTCTGAATCTGGGGTCTTAAACTATTATGTGCCTACGATTGGCAGGTTGTGGGAGGTATTTATTAAAAATACAGATTTCTGGGCCCTTGGCCTTTGGGGCTTAGGGTAGGACTCAGGGATGTGTATTTTTAACAGGCTCCCCAGATGGTTTTGGTGCCCGTGGCCTCCTGATCACCCTCTGAAAGGTGTGCGCCTTTCTAGAAAAATGAAGAGGCGACAGTAGTTTAGCTCAGGATGGTCAAGGGAGAAGGAAGGTATGTCCACACACATGGACTGACATGCATTTTCCAGAATGGATTCTAGCTACAGGATTTGGGGATTCATGGCCATAGCCCTACTTCATTCACTCATTCACTCACTCATTCAGTCAATAAGTATTTCTTTTTTTAAATAACAGCTTCAATGAAATATAACACACCATATAATTATTCCATTTAAAAGTATAATTCAGTGGTTTTTAGTAAATTTACAGAGTTGTACAACCATCTAGAACATTTCCATCATCCCAGAAAGAAGCTGTCACCTACCAACCCCTCAACCCCCAGCCCTAGGCAACTGCTATTCTACTTTCTGTCCCTGTAGATTTGTCCATTCTGAATATTTCATATAACTGGAATCGTACAATAAGTGGCCTTTTGTAACTGGCTTCTTTCCCTTAGCATAATGTTTTCAGGGTTCATTCATATTGAATTATGTATCAGTACTTCATTTCTTTATAGGGCTGAATAATATTCCCTGGTATAGCTATAGCACATTCATTATCCATTCATGCGTTGATGGACATTTGGGTTGTTTTTATCTTTGACTATCATGAACATGCTCCTTTGAACATCTGTGTACACATTTTTGGGTGGCCTGATATTTTCATTTCTCTTGGGTATATATCGAGGAGTCAAATTGCTGGGTCAATTTTTTGAGGAACTACCAGACTGTTTTCCAGCGTCGACAAACATTTCTTGAGCATCAACTGTAAGCCAGGTCCTAGTCTAAGTGATGAAGCAACAGGGAACAAAACAAACCAAAACCCTTGACTTCAAAGAGCTTCATTTCTTATCAGCCACATAAAGACGATAAACAAGGATGGACGTGCAGTAAGCCTGAGTCCTGCCACATTCCTGCCTGCCTCCCACCTACCTCCCACCTCCCTCCTTGCTCTTCCTTAAACATTTTGGGGGTACCCTCAGGCCTCAGGGCCTCTGCTCTTGCTTCAGCCCAGAAATCCAGATGGCTCCCTGCCCTCTTTCTTCAAGTCTCTGCTTAGCTGTCGCCTTCTCAGCGAGGCTGTCCCTGGCCTCCCAGTTTAAAGGTGTAACACCTGCTTCACCATCCATGCCACTGCAGCCATCCCTTTCTGTAGACTTACTACCTTCTCACCAGGTGGGCCAATGTAACCACAAAGGCTCTTAGAAGAGGGAGGCAGGGGATCCACGTCAAAGAGGGACTAAGGAGATGGAAGCAGAGGGTGGGGTGATGCCCTTTGAAGATCAAGGAAGAGGCCATAAGCCAAGGGTTGCAAGCAATCTCTAGAAGCTAAAACAGGCAGAAAACAAATTCCCCCCTGGATCCTCCAGAAGGAACACAGCAATGAAGACCCATTTGAACATCTGACTTACAGAACTGTGAGATAAAAAAAAATGGGGTTGTTTCAAACCATTAAGTTTGTAGTAAATTGTTGCAGCATTAATTAGGAAACAAATGCAAGAGAGCCAGGGCCCCACAGAGCACCATCTCTTCCTCTGACTTCCTGCCTCTGCGCTTACAAACCGGTGGCTTAGGAGAGGTCTTCCCTTTTAGTTAACTCTAGAACAGAAGTCAACTGTCTTTTTTTTGTAAATAAAGTTTTATGGGCACACAGCCATGTGCATTTCTTTATGTGTTGTCTGTGGCTGCTTTGGTTCTGCAATGGCAGAGTTGCATAGCTGCGACAGACACGAAATGGCCCTTGAAGCCTACAATATTTTCCTGTCTGGCCCTTTACAGAAAAAGTTTGCCATGCCCTGCCCTGCCAGACAACCCTGGATGGCTGTCGGAATTGAGTCTGCCAGTTGGATTCTCTCCGAGGATCTGGAATTGGGATTCAAAGACCTGTGGCTAGAACTGAGAACAGGCCTTGGCAATAGTGGCCACTCAGCAGATCATTTCTGAATGGATGAGTTATTTGGGAGGTTGGGATGAACGTCATCTACTGTATGTGCCACGACATAAAGAGATTCAGGCTATAGGAAAAGAACAAAAATGCAACTATGCAGGAGAAGCAGAGACAGAAACCACAAGGCTCTAAGGGGAGAGCAGGGTTGGAAAAGCTGCTGTACAGTTGCCTTGTGTATTAGTTTTCTATTGTTATATAACAAATTACCACAGATCTAGAGGCTTGAAACAGCAGACATTTATTAACTCATAGCTTCCATAGGTCAAAAGTCTGGGCACGGCTGAACTGGGTTTCACAGGGCTGAAATCAAGGCTTGGCTGGGCTGTATTCCTTTCTGGACTTTGAGATCCTCTTTCAAGCTCACATAGTTGTTGGTAGAATTCCGTTCTTAGTGGTTATAGGGCTAGGGCCCCTGTTCTTTTGCTGACTGTCAGCCAGGGCTTCTCTCAGCTCCTAGAAGCTGCCCAAGGTTCCTTCCACATGGCCACTGCATATGTCCTCTCACCTTTCCAATCTCTCTTTCAGGAGGGGCCCAGGCCCTTTCAAAGGCTCTCCTGATTAGGTCAGGCCCACCTGGAGAAGCTCCCTTTGGATTAACTCAAAGTCAGCTGCTCATACCCTAATCTCAGGAGTGAAATCCATCACACTTACAGTTCCACCTGCACTCAGAGGAGGGAATTACACAAGTCGTGTACACCACAGGGCAGGACTCTCAGGGGCCAGTTGAGAATTCTTCCTACCACATCTTGCTTCCAGCATGCTTTCTGGTCCTGATCCCTGGCACTCAAGTGACAGAACTACCCATCTCTCCCTTGGGCCCCCCAAAATGCACCAGCTCAATGTGATAAATGACCACTTTTGCTTGAGCTGGCTCCAGCGTAAGATCTACTAAAAGCTGTGAT
>PVKY010015417.1:0-10194 GCA_004027775.1 Bradypus variegatus | reverse complement strand
CTAAGAGGTGTTTTCTATATAGTGCATAAGAATGTCCACCAGAGTGACCTCTCAACTCCATTTGAAATCTCTCAGCTACTGAAACTATTTCATCTCATTTTACATCCCCCTTTGGTCAAGAAGATGTTCTCAATCCCATGATGTGGGATCCAGATTCATCCCCAGGAGTCATATCCTGCGTTGCCAGGGAGATTTACACCCCTGGGAGTCGGGTCCCACGTAAGGGGAGGGCAGTGAGTTCACCTGCCGAGGTGGCTCAAAGAGAGAAGGTTCCAAGGCATCTTTACTTTGACTTTTGAGGGAGAGACAGAATAGCCTCCCCCATTGTTCATTGAAGAGGGTGGGCTCTGAGGATCTCAGGAGCTCTATTTGGGAGGGAGGAGCTGGTGGGAAGCTGGGATGTGGCTGGTACCACAGAGCAGAAGGCAAGTAAACCATTGAGAGGGTGGCAAAGTGGGAATGAACAATAATTTAAAATAATTTTAAAATATAACCAACAAGAAGAATTATTTAATAATAGTGACCTTTCAGTGAGTATCTACTACATTCAAGACCTTATGCTGAGTACTTTACATACATTACTTCATTTAATTTTCACAATAATTGCATGATTACTGCATCCAAGTTCAGATGATCTGGGAGGACAGCCCAGTCTGGTTCTCAAATCTATGTCCTATCGTCACTAGACCATTTTTATACCAACTAGCAAGTATTTGTCAATTCCTGGAGAAACGCAAGTTCCACTGGTCCATTTGTCTGTTCCTTCTCCAGTACCACCAAATGGTTTTAATTATAGTAACACTATGGTTGAAAGTCCACTTTAATAGTCAGTAGGGCTGGTCCCACCTCATTACTCTTTATTTTTAGTATTTTTCTGTCTCTTCTTTCCTGTTTACTTTTTCAAATAAACCTTAGTATAGTTTTGGTAAGTTCCCCCAAAATCCTGTTGGCATTTTAACTGCTATCATACCAAATCTACAGATTATATTAGGGGATAATTGGCATTTTTAAGACATCTCATATTCCCATCCAAGCATAAAATATGTGTTTGCATTTCTTCAAGTTTTCTGTTTTGTCCTCTAGTAAGATTTATATTTTTACTCTTATAAGGCTTATGCACATTTCTTGTCATGTTGTTCCTAGGCATTTCATCATTTTTGTTGCTATTATGAAAGGAATCCTATCTCCTATTATATCTCCTAATTAATTATTTTCCTAGAGGGAAGCTGTTGATTTTTGATTACCAATTTTGTAATTATCTGCCTCAGTGGATTCTCATTTCTCTAGTAGGCTCTCTGTTGAGTCTCTTGGGTGTTCTAGGCATACAGTCCTGTCATCTGCAGATAATGACAGTTTTGCCTCCTTTCTCTTATCTGATTGTTTGGCTACTACTTCCAGAACAGTGACAAGTAATGGTAGGGTTAGTGGCATCATATAATTTTCAGTGACTGAATAATATGTCACCACTTGGTCAATACCATAATCTAATTAACTGGTCCTCTAATTTGCACATTTTGTTTGTGTCTGATTTTTCCCTTTAATAAATAAAACCGTAATGAATGCTTTTGTTTATACTTCAGCTGTCCCTTTTATTTATATCATCCTTGGTAGATTGTTAGAAGTAAAAATAATTGGCCAAGGAATATGAACTTTTTTTGAGATTCCTGATACTTAGTGCCAAATGATTTTCCAGAACATGTTTCTCTGTAAATTAAAATGTATACTTAGAAAGCTTCAAATGTTGGTTGGTGCCATGCAGAATCTCAGGATTAAGGAGCCATTTCCTTAGAGGGGATATACATTAAGTGAGCTGCGTCATTAGCCTTGTTGGGAAGGTGTCTCACTGTGAGCTTAGATTTAATTAAGCGTAAGAAATCGTGGCATCAGAATGGTCTAGTCCGGACACCAGTCTGGCCTCTTGGGGTCTCCTGAGCTGAGGTCAAGCGTAGCATCTGTTCACCTCCTTCTGAGACTCCCCTTCTGTTAGGGACTGATGTAAATAACATAGGGACTGATGTAAACAACATAGCCAGCGGACATGTTCCCCGCTGCTGTCCTGACTGGTCTTGTCTGGGCCTGGGGAGCCCCACGGCTGTGGCAGTGGTGGTTGTCAACCACACAGAGCAGCCGTGTGCCCTCCCTCCTCTCCCTCCCCATGGCTCTGCCCATCTGTGCTACTTTCTGACCATATGTCATCTCATTCTTTCTTTCATTGCTCTTCAGTGTTGTCACTGGGGGTCTTGTCACCCTGACTACACTGTAGCCAGCTGCTGGGTGCATCTTGTCCTTCCCTAGGAGCCCTCATCTTCCCTTGCAAAAATTATACAGGGTAAGGGCATATCTGTTCAAGCAATGTGAAGCAGGAGCTCTCCATGCTCAGGAATGGCTTGTCAAGTTGGCTTGAACAAGTGAGGCCAAGGGTGGGGAGAGGATGTAAGGGGAGAGTGTGGAGAGCCTGGAGAGTGGGCATCCTGGGTCCCTGAGGACTCAGTAGCCATAGGTATGGGCCTGGGACCCTGCAGAGAGAAGGGGAGGTGGCCTATAAGTACATGGTAACTCTTGGGTGAATGCTTGTTGCATAAACCCCACAAGGACTTCCTCTGAAGTGGTCAAAGCCCCCTTCCATGGCCAAACCACATAGCTGCCCCTCTGGTGATGACCTAGCACAATGACTGAGAGGAGAATGCAAATTTTTAGGTGGTTTCCCATGAGACCTGCAATTCTGCCAGTGCAGAAGGACAGGTGTGAGTTGTCATAGGTGACTGGCATTGGCCCAAAAAATTGCCACCCAGAACTTCCAATGCTGGAAGTGGAGGACATCCCTGTGGCAAAGAAGGGGTGGGACTCAGAGCAAACTCATGTTCCCTTGGAGATTGCCACAGCCCCCACCAGGGTGATCCTGCCATTCTATAGTGGCCTGGTCTGAGGGCCCACCCTTCCCTGCTTCCCCTCAGCACTGCAGATGCCCAGGATAGGAGGTTGTAGAAGATCTGACTAAAGACACTGAGAAGCAGACCTGGTGGGACAGGTGGCTAGGAGACACCTGCCTGGAGGCTCCCTGCCCAGAACCTGATTCTGCAGTTGGGGCAGAAATGTAAGAGTCCAGCTCCCAGGGCTAAAGGTTAAGGTTAATGCCCAGCTTTGCCACATGCTAGACTGTAATCTTGGCTGAGCTACTCAACCTGTCTTGAATCTCCAGCTTCTCATTTGTTAAATGAAGGTAATAAATTCCACCTGTCAAAAGTTCTCCTGCAGATTAAATAACAGAATGGATGTAACTGCCCGGCACAGTGCTGGCACATGGATGTGATCACTACCAAGTGGCTCTTATTACTACCTGCACAGTAGTCCCCAAATGATGGACACCTCAGTTCTTTCCACCCTATGACGATTTACTTTCCCTTAGGCTGAACAGACAACACACTAAATGTAAGCTGCATCGCTGACGCCTGCCCATCTTAAATTAGTCATAATAGGCTCTGCACTATTCATTTCCACTCACCAGCCCTTGCTCACTAGAGGCATTTTAGGATTTCCCTAAAGCATTATAGAGGAATGCTTGTAAATTCATTTTGCTTAGTTGCAGGCAATGCTCCTACTTAAGGGCTTTTTACTGTGTGAATGGTTCTCCATCCACACATTCAGTGCCTTTCCCATTGTGCAGTGGAGGGACTCAAATTCTCATGTAAATTATCTGAAATTCTAATCATTCATTTGTTTATTCATTCAATGATTCATTCATTCCTTTATTGGAGAGAAGGAATTACTCAGGCAAGAAGGGTCTTTCCAGGCAGAAAGAGTAAGAAATCAGAGTTATGAGGGGGCTTGAGGGGTTGGGGGTAAGGTGTTCAGCATGGCTAGAATTGGAGTGAAGGGCATAGTTATTAACTGATTGAATAAACAGTTGCTGACAAATTTGGTGCCAGGCCCTGTGCAAGGTGCCAAAGATACAGCAGAGAACAAGGCGACCAGGGGCCCTACCCCATGGAACTTGTATCTCGGAAAGGAAGGCAATGTCCCAACTGATTACAAAAATTATCCTGTGGTTACTGTTGTACTGGGTGGCACACAGGAGAAGTGGAGGTGCTGGGAGAGTGCCTGAGGGGGGCATGGCCTGACTCGGAGGTCAGGGAAGGCCAATCTGGGAACCCTCTGGGTTTAGAGGAGGAATTAACTACCAGGTGTCTCTTGAGGTGTGAGGGTGAAGAAAAAAGCATTCCCGGCAGAAGGAGTGGCATGTGAAAAGTCCCTGGGAGAGAAAGGGCCTGGTACCTTGGAGGAGCTGAGTGGGGGTGGCAGGCTGGGAGCATGGTACAGAATAAGACTGGCAAGGCAGGCACGGTCTCACAAAGGTTAAAGAAGGCAAGCAGAAGGTAAAACTGTGTGTATATAAGAATTCTGAGTGAAGATAATTTGGGGTAGGGGTGAGATTATAAACTCACTAACAGGATCCAAGGCCATGCTCAGCCCCAAGACTGCTCTGTGTCCAGTCCCTCTATTCCCAGACCCTAAAACAGGATTTACTACAGCCCAAAGCAGATGTGAAAACTTAAAAACAAAAATGACTCCTGAGTGGCCATGCCTGCCCTGTCTGTTGCAGAAAGTTGTTTGACTTCTCCGTGCTCCTGAGAACCAGAGATCAGTTGCAGTGGCTTTTTACAAGGCTTTAGAAATCCCCATCAGTCCCAGAGGCACATCCTTTGAAGACAGCAGCCGCCGCAGACTGGAGCCCCGGCCCCTTGGAGCCAGTAGTGAGGCTGAGCTGGCTCCAGTGAGGCCCAGCACACCCGACTTTTAAGACACAGCTAATTCTCAAATCAGAGCTGATAGTGATGTGCCCTGGGTGAGCTGATCTGGCTGCACACAATGCCCAAGCAGGTCAACGGGGACATATTGCTAAGCCCCTCCATGTCAGGCACAGTTGGGAGCACAGGAGACCCCTTGGAAATGGACAAGGCACAGCTCGTATCCTCAAGGAACTGCCCGCCCAGCTCACTCAGTCAATCCAAGGAAATTCCAACATAGGAACAGCTCATTTATTTGGGACCCTCAGATCTACACTGCCCCAAACCTGAAATGAATGGAAAGTTTCATCCTAGGGCCTTGGAAAGAACCCGGTTTCTGTTCTGAAGTCCATAAAAGGTCTTCTCAGATATGATTAGCTGTCCATTTACACTCTGTTTGCATTTACAATGACTTGGTCATCTGGCTTCACTCCCATTGCTATATTGGCAACAGCAAATGAATGTTGGAACTCGGTGACCCCAAAGGCAAGCAAATCAACCGCAGCCCCATAGCAGCTGACTGCCTTCCCACAAGGAAGGGCACAGAGCAAGGAGAGCAAGCAAGAGCTCACAAAGCACAGCAGCATGGGGCCATTCAGCAAAGGACCACGCACCTCAAGAACCAGGCAGAACAAAGTCACAGAACCAAAAGTGGAATTTCCATAGCTAATTCTGAATCCTCAAAAATGGATTCAATTATGTTTAGGGTGATTGGTTTAAGAGAAGGGCACAATGCATGTTAGAAAAATTCCCACCCAAAGAGATCAAACTAAAAGTCAGTGGGTGCTCAAAAAGATAATTTATCAGAAAAATTCACTGATGTTGAATAAGCAAGCTCCCTCAGACCCAACAGCTTCAAATAAATGAGGTGTCAGTGAAATAAATAATCACAGAATTAAATAATAATAAAGCAGCCCTGAGAAGGTTGTGATTAATTATCTAATGAGGGAGGCAGGCAATGAGTGCTGACAGCTCGGGAAAAGGAGCAGTCCCTGTGGGTGCAGAATCACGGGAGGGGTTGGGCTCAGAGAAGGACCTTCAGCAGTGCTGGGAAGGGGGAGGAATTTGCTAGATGGAGGGAACAGGAGTACGTTCCAGGCAGGCGGGATGGCAGGAACAAAGGCTTGGAGGCCAGAAAGCACTGTTTCTTTAGGGAGGAAGGGAAGCAGAAAGCACATGAGTCTGGCAGGAGGGAAGTTTGTGGGTGGATTCCTTGAGGGGAGCCTCCTGGGGCGAGACTGTGACCCGGACACGCCGCAGACAATCTCCCGGGTGGCTGCTGCTGACCAGCCCACAGAAGCTTCTTTGAGGGCCTCCCAGGCACGCCTCTGAGCATCTCCTCTGCACAGCAGACGGCTGGAGGTTGTTTCTGGCAGTTCAGGCTCTGGAAGTCTCGGGGAGGAGATGGCTTGGGGGTGCTGAACGGCCGCCAGGCCTCGTGGCCTGCACACAGGTGGCCAGTGTCAGGCAGGCAGTGCTGTCTGCGGTTCCCGCTGCCCAGACCTGGGCAGGGCCCACCGTGGCGTCCTGGGAGCTGGCTCAGGCCGCATGGCCGGCCCTTCACAAGTGAGCCTTTGTGGCCCCGGTTTACGAAACCAGCCAAATATTTTCCCTGTCACTTTATGAGGTGCTAGCTCTGCCCATTCAAGCTGGGAAAAATAAAGCGTTGCATAATTTGCTCCTTTAGACTTGATGAGGTTTGAAGTGAACCAACATGCCTTTTAGGAGAATTCTGTGCCCCTGGGAAGGCATGTCAGCCTGAGGGGGAAGGGGTGTACCCAGGACCCCAGTCCCACCTCTGGGGGGGGATGTGGACACCATCTAAGGCAGCTGAGGATTTTACAGACAGAGAGAATGAGGCCCTGAGCCTGGAAGGTTAGCCCATGAGATGGTGGCAGATGAGAGCAGCTTCCCTGAGCACCAGGGTTTCATCTTTATCATCAGGCTTTCAGGAATTGTTTTAGTCCCTTATTTTCAAATGAGGCCAGGGAGGCTCTGAGAGAAGGGTGAATGGGAATTCTCCTGCAGAATTACCCTGCAAGGCAAAGAGGATTCTAGAAGGACTTCAGAGCCAAGGTATAGGGTAGAGAGGGGATGTACACTGAGGTTGAAAAACATTAGCCTTGTGTGGTGAGTGACTGGGGCAGCCATCAATGCGCTGTGATTTTTGGCTGTCCAGCAAATTCCAACATCCCCTACAAAGCCCCCTTTCTTAATGCCCACACCCTCTAATTTTCTTGATAGACAGACTTCCCTTTGGCCTTTAGTAATGAGTGTCATTTATTGGGCACCTACTATATACCAAGCACTTCACTAGTACCTCATTCATTCATTCAGCTGAGATTTATTGAATACCTGCATCCCCTCGGGATGCAACAATGAAATTCTTCACAACAGCCACGTACAGAGTACCAGTGAACCTATTTTTACAGATGGATAAATTAAGCTCAGAGGGGAAGTGACTTGCCAAAGACAAACAGCTAATACAGGGCAGAGCTGGGTTACAAAACCAGGCTGGTCTGACTTCAGAAGCTGTTTCTCTTTGTCTTTGGCAGGGTTAGAAAGAGGCAAGTAATTAGTAAAGAAGAGAGAAGGTATATAACCCTGATTGTAATTCTTTGGGTTTGCCTTGGAAGTTATATTCAAATTGCTTGTTTTATATGCTAATTACCTTTTGAGATGAATAAAGATACATTTTCATAAAAGCAAATTCATGGCCACATACCTTATTTCCATACATGTGATAACTCCCTGTCGCCGCCTGGTGGTAGAGCTTTTGCATGGCAGGGAAGAGAGATTTAAAAGAGCAGCAAATACTTAAGTAGGGTCCCTGAAAAAGGAAATCCAATTTGAAAGTGAGAACTCAGGGCCTCCATTTCAGACTCAGCCATGGCTGCTGCATTGAGTCAGCCACTTCTGCTCTCCAAACCACAGGTTCTTGATTATGCATCTCCTGCAAGGGTGGATATCCCTGGGGATTCCCTTATAACTTCACTATTCTCTGACTCTCTGTTGTCTATTTTATATTGCATTGAACTTGAGGGAAAATGCTTGGGTGGGTTTTGAGGCACCATTGGGGGAGGTACTGTCAGGCATAAAGGGCTTTTTGGAGTCCTCAGGCTGCCCCATGAAGACAGCTCCTGCTCCAAATCGACAGCTTAGCCTGGCCTCTGAATGCTGGTGCAGCCCACCGTGGGTTCTTGCCCTCTCTGGGATCCTCTCTGACTCTGGCTGTTTGAAAGCCATGCCTCTTTCCATGCTGCTCTTCCCAGGCCAGGGGTCCTTTACCACTTACCAGGGTGTCTCCCTCAAGAATGACCATCTGACCTTCAAGAACTCAAGTTTAGTGTCTAGAGCAGACCAAGCACAATGGGGGGTGAAGCAGAAGGGAGATTGGGGGGATGGGGAGGATTCAGTTGTACTCTCTTGTAAGGAACAGAAAACCTGACCCAAACTGCCATAAGTTTCAACCGGGAATTTATGTATTGAGATCACTGAATAGTCCTGAGGTAGAACTTGCGCAGCCTCACCTGTATGCAGGGTTTGAGCACCGGATCTTGTTTCTCCCTCCCCATTTCTCAGCTCTTCTTCCTTGATATCTCGTGGTGCCTTAGGGTTGTCTTACTGGGCTTTCAGCACACAGGAAATAAGACAATCTAAGTAAAGTATTGGGTTTCCACACTAGTCTCTAGATCTCCTGGCCCAAACAGTGCCACCTCCACGTACCCTCCACACTCACGTTCTGGAGGCCCCATGATTGGGGTTGGCTTCTTTCTCAGGTCTCTAATACGATTCTGAGGGACCTGCAGCCCCGGCTCCCTCTGCTATTCTGCTGAAGCGGGAGTGCTCAACCAGCACTTCCCAGAGAGAGTCCTGTAATGCATTCTAATTCGCTCAGCCTAGCCACAAGCCCCACCTCTGGACCTGGGATGGGGCGGTCTCCGGGATAAGGAGGGCAAGCTGTTTTACCGGAGGAAGGCCAGAGGATGCTGGAGGCAAAACCAATGGAAATCCATTAGCGGCTAACCTAAGTGGGGGTAGAATGAAATTTTCTAAATGATTTACTTTTCACACAAATCGGAGCGATAATCACGGTTATCCTTATGATAACATCAGTTCCTTCACCCTGGAAAGGTTTCTTGAGTAGGAAATTGAGAGGTGGGTTTGCACATTATCTGGGTCCTGGTTTCCCTACCCTTCCATCCTCTGGGGCCCATCTGGATGAAGACAGAGTGCAATAGTGCTTAATTTCAGAGACCTGGAGAACTTCCTCAGGGTTCTGGGTGAACCCATGGGCCTGAATCTTGCATGTCACCTTGTAACTAGTGGGTTCTCCTTAAACCCCCTACTCTGATCTCTGATCTTCACTTAGTGATTTTTATTTACCTGCAGCCGTCTTCTCTCACTGTTCTGCCCTGCTTGGGCTAAGGTTTATGATTCGAGACAATGTGCACGTGGACAGGGCCTCCAAGAGTCTTGCTCCCAGCCCCTGGCGGTGGGGAAGGGGTCCAGCAAGGATCAGGGTCTTGCTGAGGTCACGTGGCTAGTTACACCGCAGAGCCAGGACCCTCTGCCTGGCACCCCTGCCCGTGGGTGCCTCATTACTGCAGGATTCCCAAGCAGGCAGTGGGGACTGGGGCAACAGAGGTGAAGGCCCAGATGCTGCCTTTGTCATCAATAGCCCACAAAATCAATTATTCAGTCCGGTGGAGAGGCGGGCAGGCCACTCAGTGCCTGATGCTGGGTGCATCTACTGGGATTCTTTCTTGCTTCAGGGCATCCCTTCCTAATTGTATTTTGCTCAGTCTCATGTTAAAAATTAACTTTCCCAACACATTCAAATGAGGCCAAGGGAGGAGCCTGTGTGAGAGTAGAGGCTGGATTTTAGGGAGGTAAGCCACAAGGGAATCATCTGGAATAGATGTGCTGTGTGTGTTTGAGCCCTCAAAAATGCAGTGTTGCTCTAGAGAGCAGTACTCTGTGCTGGGGCTGGGGTCCACCCCCGAGTCAGACCTAGACCCTGCCTCATGGAGTTCCTACATTATTGGGGCCACACAAATAAAAACTCAGTGAGATACAGGTTAATAAAGGACTCTAGGAAGTGTGGGAGGTGGGCAGTAGAGAGAGAATAACCTGTGTGCAGAGTGGCTGTGGCAACAGGGAAGTGCACTCAGGGGAGGGATATTGGAGTTGAGATTTAAAGACGGTTCTGGATGCAGAAGACCAGGAAAGATTCCAGGGGAGCGAGGACAGCATGTGCAAAGGCACAGAGGCTTTTAAATGCACAGCAGAGTTCAGGAAATTGCAAGATGTTCGAGAAGCACACGAGGGAGAGAGTGGTCAGAGTGGAGAGCAGCTCACGAAGTGTGGCTCTGCTGGGCTCGTCAGTCATGTATTCATTCATCAACGA
>PVKY010015416.1:0-10193 GCA_004027775.1 Bradypus variegatus | reverse complement strand
ATTTAGAGTTAAACCTTTGGGAGTTTTGTGATGAAGGGAAGTAATTTTTTCTCTAGAGGAAATCTATGTGTTATCTGAAAACTTTCTTCCAGCATGTGTGATGGTTTGCAGTGTGGCAGTGGAATAATCCTAGACTGAAACTTGTGTTGCTATAGCGTGCTTGTATTGTGTATTGATGAGCTTTTTATTTGTATAACACCGGACTGATTTTGGCATCTTGGTAAGAGTTTTAATATCCCATTAGAAAGATGTACAATAAAGGGAAATGAAACTTCTAATGGATCAGTAGGCTCTAAAAGATCCTGTTGCTGACTAGGCACTGGAGCCACCGTAGGTAGAGCAGATGGCCCAGATGAATAGTGTTGCTGGAACCCTGCAGAGCTGTGGTTCAAACACAGGAACATGTTTTTAATCACACAATGATGATGTCATCATCTTCATCATATATTTGTTTATATGTATAAATATATATTTGTTTAAAGTAAAAATGGTTTGTATACTTAATTTATTGAAATTAAAACCATATTAGTTTAGTATAACATGTAGAAACTAAGTAATTGATCTTTGTTTTTCTTCAAAGATAAGCTTGATTTTGGCTCTTATCTCATGTGTTAAAATATGGAGGACTTGTAAATTTACAGAGTAATGTGTAATTGAAAAGTAAAGCTAACAGAGCCGCCTAGATGACATGAAAACACTCCTGCTACAAAACTCCTACACATACTCGAATGGAAGCTCCACAAGGCAGGGATTTTGTCAGTTTTCTTTACTGCTAAATCCCTAATGCTTTGGGCAGTGCCTAGAACTGTAGGTGCTCAATAAGTATTTGTCAAATAAATGCACAAAATATGAAATATCCTTTTAAATATGTAGCTGAATTCCCAAGAAAGTTGGGAACATCTGCAAGGGTTGCAGTGGATTTCAGAACTAAAAACCAGAGCAGCCTCTGTGGCCTTTTGTTGGGACCAGTTAGGGGGATATTTACAGAAATTGGTAGCCGGGAGCCTTGGGTTTCAATAGCGACGACGCGATGGGAAACAGGCCCTTGGGCCCAACGCTGGCAGGGAGAAGGATTAACCCATGGCCCTCCAAGGGCTGCTCGCTCAGTGGAAGGCTGCACAGGAAGAATAGCCTGCCTTCTGGTAGAGGGAGACGAGAAGCAAGGGTGGGGAGACAAGAAGGGCCTTGGGTTCTGGGTGAGGAGAATGTCTTCCCCAAGTGTTTGGAACTAGAGGCCAGTTCCGACCCAGGGTTAGGCACTGAATCTATATCCTCGGGAATCCCCGAGGAAAGAAATTTATATTATTGGCTTCTGCAAACACAAAAGCAACATGACGGAACATTCTCAACCCAAGTCTCATACTAAATCCATAGATCTCCCCCCGATGAAGATGAACTCACAACGCAAAACTTCAGACAGGCAAGCAAGGGTATCCACCAGGAGCAAGAGCCAGCAGGCACAGCAGACAGCAGCGTTCAACTCTAAGACTCAGATAACAGAATAGCAAGTCGAGATTATAAAATAAGTGTTTCAAAATATTAAAGGCATAAAAGAGTAAGTCTTCCTTGGAAAGGACAACCTATATTTAAAAACAGTAAAATAGGACTTTTAGAAATGAAAACTAGTCATTAGAATGCATTCAATGTGTAGAGAAGTAGCCCTCTTCAAAGGATATTAAGCGCTGTTTAACAGATGTAAAAGAGGTCAGTACTAATCTAATGTCCTCAGCAACTAGAGTGTCTTGAGAGTAGGATGAGTTTATGCTGAATCTCCAGTGTCTCTTGACTTTCTCCATTTTTTAAAAATTCAATTTTATTGAGATATATTCACACACTATACAGTCATCCAAAGTGTACAATCATCTCTTCACAGTACCATCGTATAGTTCTGCATTCACCACCCAATCCATTCTCGGAACATTTTCTTTGTACCAGAAAAGGTGAAAATAAGAATAAAAAATAAAAGTAAAGAAAAACAGCCCAAACACCCCACACACACACACCCTATTTTTCATTTAGTTTTTTGTCCCCATTTTTCCACTCACCCATCCATGCACTGGATAAAGGGAGTGTGATCCACAAGGTTTTCACAATCACACTGTCACCCCTGGTAAGCTACATTGTTATACAATTGCCCTCAAGAGTCAAGGCTACTGGGCTGGAGTTTGATAGTTTTAGGTATTTACTTCTAGCTATTCCAATGCATTAAAACCTCAAAAGGGTTATCTGTATGGTGCATAAGAATGCCCTCCAGAGTGACCTCTCTACTCGAGTCCTCTCCTTCATTTTTGTAAGTATTACTCAGATATGCCCTGTACTAAGGGACATGCTGCAGCCTTTTTATCTTCTGTGTTTTCTGGTCTTGACGAGTGATTTTCACTCCCTGACAACTCAGTGACATGAGGTTAGGAAGAGCAAACAGCATCTTCAGTAAGAAATAACAAATGAGCTAAACGCGATCAGAAGGCTGAACCAGTGAAATGGCACTTCTTTTTTTTTTTTTTAACAACAATTCACTTTAATTCCCAGTTTTATAAATTACCTATCTGCTAGTAGTATACAACAGTGAGTAATCTGAGATGTTTGGTGTAACAGTGTTTCCATTTTTAAAAAACACATTTTATTTCAGAGGTAGTAACTCTGACTTCTCTATTTGGACATAAAAGGTAGACCTTAACAATAAAAATATTAATAAAGATTCCTTTAACAATCTTTAACTCGAAATGCAATATGTAGATCTCTGTGCAGTCCGTCTCAGGAAGTGTGTGCAATTCAGAGGCCTGGAACCATCTGTCCGTCCATCGAAGGATAGCTCTCAGCATTCAGGGTGGTTCATACTGTGATAAAATCACTCCCATTTGGGCAGGGAAAGCTCCTGTCAGAAAGCATATGAACATACTAGTTATGCAGTTTAGAATTAAGCATGAATTTGGGGTGTGGGTCCAGCTCTGGCTGCACCCGGCATTTTCAAGGCCATGCAGAAGCTATGGTGTGGTTGGGAGGCCAAAGCTCTGTCTTGGCTGCTTCTCCCCCTAGACCTGGTTGGTGGACATCAGTGTCGTGGAACTCAGGTGATGTCCCCGCTCAGCCACCTTGTCCCTTAGGTGGTGGCATCCGCCAGCAGGTAGCGCAGGTAGCTTTGGAGCTGGAGCACCTGGGCCCCTGTGCACCCCGACAGCCTGGCCCCTGCTGCAGCACCAGCGCGGGCTGTGTTGCCCTGTGTGTCTCTGGGGCTTGAGTGGGGGCCTGTCCTTCGTTTCTGCCCCAGGAGGGATCCACTCTTGCACGAAAGCCCTTCCTTTATCCTGCTGATCAACTCGGGCCCCCCGGTTTACATGAACAGAAAATAACCGTAGAGGAGCTACAGCGTCAGCTTGCACAGGTGACCAGACAGCATTGAGAGGACAGAGGGTGACTTACAGACAGATCCGACAGGTGAATACTTAACACGAGTTCTAAGTGCAGAACCCCAGAGAGAATGGCAGTGCGTTTTAAAAGGATGCTCTCTGTCTTGAATGGACTCAGAGACTGGGGGGACATGGAAAAGTCCTCATTCCCGCTGCCCCTCTCCGACCCACTCACAAAGAGAACCCTCACCACCCTTTTGCTCTTTAAAATGCTTCTCAGTATTTGCCTTGTAGCCCCAGGAAGTTCTTCCTAATATCCAACCTCAATTTCTCCTGCTGCGAAACCAGCCAGTCAAATAAAATAAAGACAAAAGTAAAATAAAACAATAAAATGACCTTAAATGCTACTGGACATGAAAGGTTATCTGTAACTTTTGTTGTCGTGCAGATCCAGAGTTTTGTCAATGTTACATGAATTTTCTGATAGAAATGTCAACAACCCACCCAGTAAAATTTTGTCTTCAAAAACCTGCTATTAATTGAGCTGTGTCCTGATTAATTTTTCTAGCTATCCTAGAATAACCTGTGCCTGGCTAATTGTACTTCATCTGTTAAATTCTCCCCAGGGCTCCCCCTAGAAGGGGTCCACAGACACAGGCACTCACTGCATAGCACACCCCTTCCCTACTGCAGACCTTCCGGTCCCTTCCACCCTGGATCTAACTAAGAATTGCCATTACTGTTCCCCACCCCACTTGTCTTTGTTCCGACAGGTAGCTGTGTCTTTAAAGAGCACATCTTGAATAGCACAGCACGGCCTTTAAAAATGCATTTCCTGGGCAAAATAAGGTATTGGCTCTATCCGAGAGCCTCTTTTGGCAAGGGAGGTGTGCTGCCACAAGCCCCCCCGGCGCTGTCCTTGGCCGTGCTGCCCTAAGTAGGTCAGCACTGATTAAGAAGCACCTTCTGCACATCGCGGCTTAGAGACGGCAAAGCTGACGGACTACCAGGGTCTGCGGGTTCCCCCTGACCTCTCCCACGGGCACTCCCCTCTCAGATATCTCATTTATAGACCAGGTTCCACGTATCTTTACAAGAGGAAATATTTTCATATTCCTTGAAGGATAAGAGGATTTTTTTTTTTTTGGTAATTTAAGTTTTTTCCTTCCCCTGCACTGCACTAAAAATCATGTTTGTAAAGTGGGTTTATCACTGGAAATGTTGATGGCAAAATGGTAGTGCCCCAAATGTTCCTAGTACTGGGCTGGGATATAGGGGAGCTGAAGGGGAGGCCCCGGGCAGGTGGTGAGGTCTAGGCTTGCTCAGCAGGGAAGGCAGCGTGTCCCCAGATGCACCAGAGGCAGAAGACTGGGCCCTTGGAGCCTCGGACAGCCCTTGAAGTCAGAGGCAGAAGAGCAGAAAGGGCAGTGGGTGGGAGGCAGAGAGGGAGGGAAGCAGGGGAGCCAAGGATGGATATTTCCAGGGGGCTTGGCTGGTGGTGTGGCAGATAAAAGGTCAAAGAGAGTGTCCCCTCCCCACTGCCCCTGGGGTCCCGCTGCACACTAGTGCCCACCTCCCTTCACTGTGGCCCCGTGGAGGAGCCCTGCAGTCTTCATTTTGCAGCAGAGGAAGCGGACACTTCCCCAAATGGGGTCCCTGGCCTCAGAGGACACTGTGAGTGAACGGCACACACCGTATGTCCAGTCTGCTCGCCGCTCCCTGGCCACTCCATCCCGTTCTTCCGCCCATCCACAGGGCGCTGCTGGTGGCGGCCAAGTCACGGCGCCCTTCCCTGTTACGTCAGCTCACAGTGCGAGATGTCCTGGTAGACCGTGGCCAAGCAGCGGCTGCCCAGGCCCCTTGGCCTGCCCTGGGGTTGCACCTGGCTGTTCAGTGGCCTTTAGCGCACAGTGACCTTCTCTGGGCTTCTGAGAATTCATTTAGGATTTTAGGAAAAAAAAAACAACACAGACTGCCTTGGGTTTGGCGGAAGAGGGAGCACTGAATCAGGAGAGCATGGCTGATATGAATGAGTAAGGCTGGTATTCTCTTGTTTTGGTCTATGGAACAGAAAGCTTTGAACCCATACACTGCTTTAGTTGTTACAGGGTTATTCTCATGCCATTATCTGTAACATAGGATGTTACTCACACCCTTTTGCTTAGTCATTATTGACACACAATTTGTTGCCTGGAAGAGTGCCTCTAACCTATGTTTAAAGCGCAGGAACTTAACGTAGAGATGGAAAATATTTCCTTTTGAGCAACTCTGTTTCCTGAGGAGATATGCGAATCTAATATGAATGTTGAGTATTGAGGTTGGAAATAGGTTATCAGACTTACTTTTTTGTTTGCTCGCCAGTGTATGCAATAGAGTCCTGCACATTGGGGGAGAACTCCTTCTGACCCCACATCCCCAACCTTCCAGCTGTCTGGAAGCCTAAAGGTCAACTTGGGGTTCTTTTCCTAGTCAGAGTTATGGGAGCCAAAGGGCTCAGTAAATAATGGGAAGGATCCCCATTTCTTTTCCCCTTTACAGTTGGAATGCACCTTTGGGTGCCATAGCCACATACAGAGAAGTGGAATTTACATTAAAGTCAGCTATAATAAGCCGCACACCCAAGAACCCATTTTCCCAAAGGAGTCTAGAGACATCAAAAAACTCCAGAAAGACTTGGCAGTGAAAAATGATAGTAACACCTTACCCTGAAAGAGCACTTGCTTCTGAGTCACAGGACTCATGGGGGTGAACGTCTCTAGTAGGTAATGAGGTTCACCTGGGGTCGGGGGAGCTGGGGAGTGTCCAGCCCCTGCGGGTCTCCCAGGTGCACAGAATGACACCTGGAATGGCAGTTCGGGAGGGTGGGCTGGAACAGCCGTGCGTCACGCTGTGTCTCCTACCGTTCAAGGTGGATGAGGAGCACCTTTACACCTTGAGGTGGCGAGAGCTGGAGGCGCACAGCCTGGCCCTGCAGAGCAGCCTCCAGGAGCACACCTGGAACGACGAGAGGCACGTGATGCAGCAGGAGCTGCGCTTCCTGAAGCAGAACATCTTCCTCTTCTACGTCAAGCTCAGGTGGCTGCTCAAGCACTGTCGCCGGGGGCAGCCGATGGAGGAGGAGGGAGCGGATCCGCCCGAGGTGAGGCGGCCCCGAGTTCGAGTCTTGTCCTTGACCCCAGACGCCGCTGCCCACCCGTGCCCCCAACACACACACACACAGCCATGTTCTATTACTGTAAAATATTTTGTCAAGGCCAAGCCAAGCAATGGAAGTGCACTGGGTTGTCCAGTGACCTATTAAACCAAGAATTCCAGATGCACTTGAACCTGGTTTTAAGAGCATTGCAGTGGGTGACTCCGTTCTGCAGCAAAGCCATGCTGCCATCTCCTTCTGTGCTCATTTATGTTATTAATTCATTTAAAAACCCCGAGGCCCTTTAGCGTTTCACTCAACCTTGCTGGTTTGCAGAACCTGCTTCTAAAACCTTCTGCTCTCCATTTTGGTTTTCATTCCTAGATGCTGAAGCCAATTCTGATAGGGCTTTGTAAGGGCCCCTTCTAAGCTCAGAAGGTCACTTTTTTGCCACCTCTTAAATTTGTATCTCTTCTTCTTCAATCTCAACTCCCAGATTCATGAACTAATCAGCATAATTGTTTGCTTCCTAACTGATGTTTTATTTTTGGCCTAAGCTTTCCAGTCTGATTCCCGGCCCTGCTTCCTGGTGAACCTATGGACAGAATCGCTGGGCTTCTTTGCATTTTGTGCGTCTATCCGCACCCCTTACTGCTGTCAACTGTTTCAAAACATCATGAATATTTGTGATTTTTTTCCCCACAAAGACTTTTTGTCTGCCTTTCACTCTAACTGAATAGAATATGTAATTTTAAGTCATTGTTTGGATGGGAGGTCAAGTAGTTCTCTTTCCTCAGGATGAAAAAAGTCTTCAAAAATTATTTCAACCAACTTTCAAATATCCATGACAAAGCAAACCATCTCTAAAAAAAACTAGAAACAGTTGCCAGGTTTCCCATCGAGTGGTACTTCGGAATTCCTCCTCCTCTGATTTATAAAATCATAAACGTTTGCAGTCTTAATTTAGAAATAGCACAGTTTCTCATTAATCTTTTTTAAACCAATCTATGCTGTTTAAATGGAGGAGGTGCCAATATGCGAAATGGCCGAAATGAATGTGTCAGGGGAAAGAACTCAGAAGTAAAGCGTTGATAATCCCCAAAGTGGGTAATCATCCTCAAATAATCA
This sequence comes from Bradypus variegatus, assembly GCA_004027775.1. Lineage (NCBI taxonomy): Eukaryota > Metazoa > Chordata > Mammalia > Pilosa > Bradypodidae > Bradypus > Bradypus variegatus. Next base: position 2,585 of record PVKY010015416.1, on the reverse strand, counting down.
AAATCTGGCTATCCAGCCATGGGCTGGGTGGAGCCGTGATGGTCATCTCCTCCTCTTTTCAGGGCCAGCACCCAGAGACGCTCCCCGAGCTAGGCGAGCTTGGCAGCCAGTGGGACCCGAAGGGGGGCGGACCCGATGGAGATGGTGACGGCCCAGGCCTTGGCTTCAAGACGGGGGGCTATTCCCAGCACGGCCCGGCGGAGACAATGGTTGACCGTGCACTGCGGCTCCAGACGACAGACACCACGCAGCACCCAAAGCAGGTGTGTGCCGAGAGCCACACCTGAGCCAGCAGGTGCCTCTTGGACCTGGTGTCACCTTAGCTCAAGTGCGGGCGTTCCAGGTAACAGAGCACACCTCTGGCCTGACTGGCAGCCCGTTGCTGTCTGTGAGGCTGTGTTTTTGCTAGAAGTCACACAGTTCAGGGTTTCGTTTTCATGGAAGCCAGTTAAAGTTGGCTTACACATACAGAGACTACATTGAGTGTGTCTCCTAGGGCTCATGAATGTTCCTCGGAAAACAAAACAAAACTGAAAAAGCAAACACGAAAAACCCACCAGATTCCATGGAGGGGCTTTGTAAATGTTGACCGTTCTTCCAAGGAAGAGAATGGGTACTGAATGCAGGGCTCTCATCACTGCCGGGAAAAGAACTTACAGCCTTTTTTGTTGATGTTTAGCAGAACAGCTGTCAGCAACATCACTGATTCAGCATCTTAATGCATAGGAGAAAAGAACAAGTGTGAAAAAAAATCCTCAAGCATGTCTAAAGTATTTCAGGTTTTCTTGGGCCACTTGAAACAGAATGCCTCAAATAAAATTTTTTTTAAATTTTTTAAGAAATTAAAGCACGTTTAAAAGAGAGGTGGGATTTCAGTGTGACAATATTAGGTAATTATTAATGTCATCAAACACCACAAAAGTGCTCCCTGCCCTTTAAACCAAAGGATGCAATTAGTGACATGCAGATTTTTTGCATTTTTGTCCAGAGCAGCAGCTGTGGCCGGTCTGGGGTACTGTGACTCCCGAGGGGGACTCTGCAGGAAAGCTTTCTTGCTCCCTTGCTCAGGGTCCCTTGAGATCCTGTGTTGCTTCTTGGGAGCTCAGTAAAGCAGAGCCGGAGCCAGCCAAGCCCTTGAGATTCCTGTGCTGGGGAGTGTGTGGGCAGGGCTGGTGGGCAGATGCTCAGAGCTGCAGCCGTCACTTTGGGCATGGGTCCAGCCTCCTGGCCTCCACATTTTTGGGCACTCCCTCTGCCCTGGACGCCACAACTGCTGCTCCTCCCTCACGCAGAATCCTTCAGCCCAGAGACTCCATGTCAAGTGAGACACAGCTGTTATCAGAGCCTTGGTTCAGATCCAAAGGAGGGAAAGTGGTGATGTTCTAAGCTCCGGCAAAAGGAAAATTTTTAACTTCCCCCAACTGCTTTTACCCCCCATATTCAAACCGTATTTTCACCACCATGCAGCTGTTTTCTGTGAACACCCATCTACCCTGCATATTCCCTCGACAATAGGACTCAAGGAGGACATATGTTTTCAAAGGAACTTTTAGTTATAGTTTTTGGAAGTATGTCGTTATGCCATTGTCCATGGGGAGGTTTTGGATCATGCAATGAGTTTTCCAGCCATGACCTAGTCAGAAAATAGAACATTACTTTACAAATAATGCTTTAAAAATCTAAAATCACCTAATTTTAATGTTTTTAAGAGAGATTTTAACCACCAGTTCTGTAAAGTATCTTTGATGAACTTAAGCTTTGCCCCTTGATGGCCACTTATCCATAAGCCTGCTGCATCTGAGGTCACATGTTGGAAGTTTCCCACATGTGCATCCAAATGCTTTGGAAAAGGAAAAAAAAATGCAACACATCTGGTTTTCTAAATAGCAGTCATGGAAAAATTTCACCATCAGGGTGGAAAATAATATAGAGTCACTCAGCTGGAACCTCACATTTCTGTTATTGAAATAAATGTCATCTCCCTTTGCCTTCTCCTTCTTCCAACCTAAGTTTTAGCCATTGCCCTTAAAAGCGGAGGTGGACACGTGTGACAGGGTCACCAATACAGGCTAATGGAGTGCGGTCCCGCTGGTCAGAGTCAGGTTTGCCTTTAGGTCCTTGCAGAGCAGTGAAGGTAAGGCCACCCTGCTTTGGGAGTCTCTGTGCACAGGCAGCATTAGAGGCGGGATTAACGAGCTCTACTGTAATCGACAGCTGTTTGGCTGCGAGAGAATACCCTCAGCGAGGCAGCCTAGATGCAGGGACGAGAACACGTCTCTCTAGAGCTGCCGTGCAGAACTGGGTCCTTTTCAGAAACTCCAAAACCTCACAAAGTGGTAAGCAGAATGGGAAACACGGCAACACGTCGTTCCCGAGGTTAGATTTGCAAGTAATAAAATGTCCCAGGCCTTGGTGTTTGCTTGGAGTCACGTTAAACTTTCTCATGGCACATAGGAGATTGGCAACATTTATTGTGTCCAAAGGGGTTCATTAAATAAAAAAAAAAGTTACACATACAAGTCAACCTTGGGAATAGTTCAAGAAAAATCATTAGGTTGCAAAATGTTTGCCTGTGCTAATGTTCC
>PVKY010015415.1:0-10187 GCA_004027775.1 Bradypus variegatus | reverse complement strand
GATAAGACCTTTATTACAGCATTTATGATTTCTGCCTGACTCTTAGATGGAATAATGTCCTTTAGATTCCAAATTGTGCCTGGGGGAAAAGAGCAAACAGACAAAAGAATAGCCTGTGAAACCTTTTACTAAGTACAGTTTCCACAAGATTGGTTCTTTAAACTCAGGTGTAATTCCAAAAAATCTCAACTCTACTGCTTCTGTTTGGTTTTTATTAGATGTCAAAAAAAAGCACTGCACAGAGGCACAATCATCTCCTTTACAATCATCTCCTTTCCTTGGCACACAATGCTTTTCTCGGATATGCTACGTATCAGCAGACCAAGAGAACACTCATCAGGTTTCTTTTAAAATGAGAAATTAAATTGCCTCGATTTCTTTCATCTTAACCTGAGCTGCTCTCCTCAGCAGCTTCTTACATTCCAAGAGTGGAACAGAATGTACTAAAATTCCAAGGTCTCACATGCAAACCAGAGCATAGTTCTCATTTTTTTTTGCGTATCAAACTAGAACAGCACCTATTATTTAGCAGTTCATCTAATTAAAAAAAAAAAAGACTGCAAACTAAAAACACCTCTCAAGAAAAATCACCTCTGCAAGGCCAAAGGGCAAGAGAAAAAAAAAGAAAACATATGCCAAAACTGTATCAAGTATGGGCTACTCAACAGGCCATCAGATTATTTGAACTACTTGAATTAAGGGGCTCCATTTTAAATGTAAGTTACTAAAGAGGAACACTACCCCATATGGCTAAAGTTTACCTGCCACCAATGTCTTTAACAGAAGGTATTCCATGGAATTGACAGAAGAGAGCATTGCTGACTCCAGCACATGCAGTGCTGCAGAGCTGAAAGATTTCAGTAGCTCTGGGTTATCTTCAGTCACTGTCTGCAAACAGTGTGCTATAAAGACAAAAATTAAATATTCAGAAACAAATGAATTCTGCTTAGGACAATTTACAACAATATTTAATATTTGCATATTTTCAAGTGTTTTTAGATACACATAGCTTTTCATGTGAAACAAGTAGTTTCTTAAACTATCATTGTTGTAAAAACCTTTTCTTTTTTTAAATCTAATCCTATATATATAGAATTATTCTTTTATAAAACGCAATTAAAAAGGCTCTTAAATGTCATGGCAATGTCAAATTACTATTCAACATACATAAAGGTTTCTCCTCAATTTCTGTATTTATCCACAGCAACCTGTGGGCCACTGCCAGTTCATAGGCCATATTCTGAATAGCTCTGTTGTAAATAACAAGCTCTACAAAAGCAGTCTGGCTTCCTTTAAGCTCTGCATGACCTTAAGGTTAGGGTTATTTCTGGTGAAGCAATAATTCTCTATGAAAAAAAAGTTATTTTCCACAAAATATAAGAGATGGAGATAAAACTGTAATTGTGATACATGAGCCATTTAGCATTTAATGCCTCCCCTTGCATTACAACAAGATAATGGATTGCAACCTGGGTATTAGAAATAATTCATTGCAAGTTAAAAAAAAAAAACTGGAATTGCATTAAAAAGGCTTGAAAGAAGAGACTTCTGAAGCACAAAAGAGGGGAAAGCCCAGGGTTGTTTTTTGTGAGGTATTTTATTTCTATCAAGGTCTAAATTTTCAAAATAGATCATTTTTATCTAAATTTTAAGTCAAAACATATGCTATTGTTATGATTTAGTTTGGTTCCCAAAACACATCTGTATGTAAATCCATATATATGTATACATGTACATATACATACATCTGAACATAGTATTATTTTTTTCATTAAGAGCTTAATTAAATTCCTTATAATAAAAAGAAAAAAAAAAGGATAAGTTGTGACTGCTACCATAAAGGCAATACAAGTTCAAAGAAAGCTGTATTAAAATTTAGGAATTTCCTAAATTCACTGTGCTATATTTAAGCCTCACTTGTCTTTCAAAACAAAAGAAGTTGACATTTGTTAAATAAATCATGAATCTAGCTAAATGCAGAAAGAAAACACTACTACACAATGAAAATGACTTCATTCTGATCCATGTCAAAAAAATTCACTGGAGAAAAAAAGAAAAAACTAAATCTGTAAATCTCAAGGCAAAAAAAAAGTGTTGTGTTTTTTTTAAACTATGAACTAATTTACTTGAAATTCTTAGTGTAACAAAAACTGTCCTTTGAGATTAAAAGTCACCTACCAATTTCCTAGTTCAACTGGTTTTAAAATTCACATTTACTCACATATCTCCTCTCAGCCAAGAATTCCATTTTGAGACCAGTAATATTTATTCCTTTATTTTTTTTTCTGTTCTGTTCTCTTAAAAGTATCCATTAGAGCCAAGAGAAACACTGGTAAGGGACTACACTGCCCTTGCCAGAAGACATGCATAGCTGAATGAAAGGACAGCTGGATGCCTGCTATTATGATGGGCAGAATAAAGAAATGCTATTCATCACTATTTCTCCACTCTTGCCCAGAATTCTGTTGAGCTGCTTACACTCTCTTTTCTGTCTCTAACCCCTGCTAAGCTAAGGGCTCCTAACAACTCTGTAACCCAATTAAGAGAAGGCCAGGGAGCCAAGGCAGCGGAAGTTGCTGGACTTAGCTTCTACTGCCACATGGAAGGGAAAGAGGCCTAAATGAAATTTCAATCACTTACTGTCCTCTCTCAAAAAAAAAAAAAAAAAAAAAACACACACACACAAAACACAGGCAATCAATTTTCTGCTGGAAGTAGGAGCAAGTCATACATGACCTTTAAGTAAGTTTAGATTCCAATTTACTTTGGCTCAAAGGCCTGGTAGCTGTGAGTTACTGTTTCTTAGTAAATGGAGATGAAAACTTCAAGAATTAGTAAGGGTTTCTAAAAATGGTGATAGACTGTCAACCATCTATGCTCACAAAATTCCTTCTCTCTCTTTCAGAGTGAAAAAAAAGGGAAAATTGTACAAGTGAGTAAAGAATTAATTACCAATTTTAAAAGACTCAGAAAACAAAACAGAACTCCTATAACATAAACATGCTATGTCTGAATATATATTTTTGAATAAGGCTACACAGACTTAATAAATCATCACCTTTTCTTCACTTACCTACTGAAATAGCCAGGTCAACATTGGTGGGAAACCTACTTAAATACTTTAATACAATCTCCAAACACCCTTCTTTGTTGAATATAGATACTGCTCTACTACTGCATTCACTAAATTAAAGGGGGAAAAAAAAGTTTTACTATTCACATTTTAACATTAAGAAATCAACCAAAGAAATCCATGAAAAAATAAATTAGGCTTTATAGAAGCAGAGTTGGAATCCAACACCCACCATTTTTATCGAGTAAGAAACCAACATCCATTCATAGTCACTGAACATGAAAAAAAAACTGGCCCTCTATATTTTATTTCTATCATGTAGAACTTTTGTGTCAATCTCTTTACCTTATGGTACCAGTTTCCTTACAGAAGGTTAGAGCTGGAAGGAATCTTAAGAGATCATTCAATTTAACTCCCGATTTTATGGGTGAAGCAAACTGTCTTAGATCACATATTTTGTTAGTGGCAGAGTCATGCCCAATACTTAGGTTGCTTGTGTCCAGCCTACTGTTCTTTCAACTACACCACAGTAATAACTTAAAATAACAATAAAAAGCCTCTATACTAATCATATGAAGAGCAGCAATTTAAAAGACAGCAAAAATATACTTTATTCATTCCTTATAGATTGGTTATAATTTCATCAAGCAGAACTTACAATCTAAATCAGAGAAATCACTAGATTAAACATTCTGTGAAATTACACTACCTTTTAAAAAAAGAATGAGAAAGCTAACAATGTAATTAATAAGCATACACACTAGATACAGGCTAAACAGAACTATCTATAATTTTATCCACATTTCCAAAGATAGATATTCCTCCATACATACCACATATACACACAACAAACTAATAGCTAATAGAATGTAATAGCTTAAGAACTGACCAATTATGAAATTCAATCCTGTTACCTAACTAAGGTTTGTTTGTCTTTCTATCTATATAGTTACTAAGCCACTGTTATGAGCCTGACCTCAAGAAGCCCACAGTTTAGTCAGGAAGATAAGGCATACACATGTAAAGATAATTTAAAATAGAGACTAAGAAACAAAAATGTCAAGAGCTATAACAACTGTAAGTAGGGCTCATAGGCATCCAGGAAAGAGAAATCACTTTAGAACTATATTTGGGTTCTTTACAAATAAATAAATTTTTAAAAATTCCAAGTTCAACAATTTTTAAAAGTTATAGTTATCTGGTACAGCAGAAAATCAGCACCTACCAGTTTGCTCAGATGCCATTTCCTCAAATGTGATCTCTCCAATTTTTGTGGTGGAATGAATCCACTAATTTAAAATGAGCTCACAGGCAAGTTCAGACTGCTATGTAGGGCAGCTTTTTCAGAATCCTCTTAATCCTGTATTCTAAGAAGTACCTGTGCTTTCAGGACAGAGGTTTTAATAGCTGCTCACTGAAAATAAGGAACATGACAAAGTCTTGCTAAAAATGTGTACCATCATGGAATGGAGAATGTCCTGAGCATGCCCCCTGCTTCCTACTAGGGCCACGGTAGCTCTTCTTATGCATCTACTTTGCTGTCAAATGGTAACTGCCAGAGTAGAGGAGTAGAGTACCAGCCAAGGTCTGAGGATCCCCTCTCACTCCAGATGCCAGAACAAACCAACTACTGCACTGCGGCCTGACCAGCTTTAATATAGTTGCTGCTTAAGATATTTAGGGAAGGAGAAGGGGGGAAAGCAGGTGCAGTAGAAGCTAAGAGTCATGATTCCTCTTATTTTTATCAGCAGCAATAACTGGAGAGACGGGTTGTAAAACAGAAAAAGATGAAGTGATGCTATGATGAAAAGGGCTCACTGGAAGAAGGGTTGAGCTCGGGTCACCCGATACTACCTCCTGCCAAGGCATGACATCATGGATTTTCAGGCCTGCCAAGGGGAACAGATTCCCATGCAGTTGAACAGAAGCGAGCAGCAGCCTGAGCAGTGGAGCAGCAGGAGGCTGTGTCTGCAAAGCACCTTACCATATATTCCACAGCACGTTCACAGCCTCATTAGCTATGCTCTCCTGTGGAGACAGCCCATCTGAATCCAGTCCAGCACTACACTGTAACCAAATATCATGATTAGCATCCTGGCTCAAAAGAATAACCAAACAAAAAGTCTAATGATAGTGAAGAACCACAAAAAACTAAACATCAGAAATTATAATGGTTAACAAGTCAAATTCTGATAAGCAGTATAGCAGCCACAACCCTGTTCCCTTTTGGCAAGAAATACATACAAGAAAGGTTCCCAAGTCATTATGCAAACTGGATATAAGGTATTTCATCACATTTTCTATGAAAATGTAAAATCAATACAAAATATTTTATTTAATGTGATAAAAGATAGTAAAGCAGACAAAAAAAGCTATGTGCCAAGGCATTATTCTAAGCACTTTATATAAATTAAGTCTTTTAATACTTAACAACAACCCTATGAGGCAGACGAATCTCCCACTATACATAGGAGACTAAGGTGCAAGGGGGGTGTGAAGACAAAGCTTGGTATATCATGACCTGAGACTCATACTCTGGCATTGTGACTCCAAAGTTGCTGCTCTTAACCTCCCTGCAGCACTGCCTCCCTAATATACTCCTCGGCATCCTCAAGCAGGACTTCGCAATTTCAGTGCCTCTATCGCAACATTGGAGGGGATAAACCTTTGTTGTGGGGGGCTGTCCTGTGCATTTTAAGATGTTTAGCTATATCCTTGACCCCTACCCATCAGGTGCTAGTAGCAAACCACCCCCCACAATCAAAAATGTCTCCAGACACTGCCAAATCTCCCCTGTGGAGCAAAATCGTTCCCAGAAAATCACTCTAAAGGGAAAACGACTGATGTCTCTCATCAAAACTGGGCATCCTTTATACAGCCTTAAGTGTAAATTAAGGCTGGGCCAGAGTGAAAGCTCCCTGAACAATATCACATAGAAGAGTGGTGTGATGTTAAACATGAGAACTCATGAAATTTTCACAGCATGTTCCTAATGTTTGTGCCTTAGCTTCCTCATTTGTAAAATGGGAATAAGAACACCTACGTCAAAGGACTGCTGTGAGGATTAAATGAAATACACAAAACAGGACCTGACACATAAATAAGCAATCAATAAATACTAATTATTTTTATTGTAATAAAAGTGTAAAGTCTAAACAGTTCAGCCTGTACAGTTTTAGAAAGGCTTTTGCAACTGCCATATAAACAGAAATAGTGGGAACAAAATAATAGAGACTGGCATCAACGCTGAGCAATCAGTTTCCAGGAAAAGAAATTCCCATAGGATGTTTTGAAAGACGACAAAGCAAATAACATCAAACAAAAAACAACAGCAACAAAAAAAACCCACTAAGCTTGTAGACTAAAAACTACATATAGAAACTACCATTAAAATACTTTAAAACTGCATATACCTCTTTTAGCAGTGCAACCAGGGGAGTCATGACGTCCTTAGTCACCATGTCATCACAAACTTCAAAACCTCCACAAGCACTGAGATTTCTATACAAGAAGTTTAAAACAAGTTTCACTTTCAGACCATGTGTCACAAAACACTATCAAACTCTCAAATTTATCAAACTTTCAAATGTTATCTCTATTTTTAACCGTACTTAAGGTTTCCTGGAGAAAATCACTTATTATTTCTTTGGTGCTGCAGAACCAATCCACCTGTTCTGAGCCTTGCTTTACAAGGTATAAACAAACAACTTTGTCACAAAACAACTTGGTTCTGAAGAGAAGGCCTGAGGTGGTATACAGGTGCATAGCTACAGGAAAAGGAGAGGGAAGAAAACTTTTCTTATTTAATGTGCATAAATCATAGCCTTATATTATATGAAGGGACCTTTTCTGGCAACCAAGATTTCAAGGGCAGCAAGGTGAGGCTACTGAGAATGATATCCCCTGAAGCAGCCCTGGCTAAATTTAATTTTTAATTGAAAAGACATCACCTGCCTTCTGAGTGCACAGCACTGTGTTAGGCACTGAACACAAAGATAAATCAGAAGATGCCCTCCAATCTTCCAGAAGCTCCCAATGTGTGTATGTTCGTGGAAGGGAGGGCTTTTTCACATGCCATTTCCTCTCCAGGATAGAACTTTTACCCCTCTTCCATCAAATGTTTAACTCCCAACTCTCCCTCAGATCCCATCTCAAACATCACTCCATCAGGTCTTTCTTCCCTGAAACTCCAGTTATACCCTCTCAAAGCAACCTTTGTAATTACCACTGGACATAATCATACACTTATCTGATTATTTGGTTAATGTCTGTCTCCTGCACTAAACTGTAAGATCTATGAAGAAAGACTATGTCTGTCTTGCTCACTACCATGATCCCAGAGCCTAGCACAGTGCCCGACACACACTAGGCACTCAATGGATATTTTCTAAATCAATGAATGAAATAAACAGAGCTATGACAGGAAAGGCAAATACTAACTTCACTCTTGTCCCCTCTATGGTCTATTCTCTGGACAGCCGCCAGAGTGACCTTCTCCAAAAGTACATCCGATCATGTCCCTTCCCTGCTGAGCCTAAGTCCTTCAGCCCTACGTCACCACTCTGGAGAGAGGCCACCCCACCTCTCCCGCTCATCTATAGTTCCCTGTCCCCCCTCTACTCAGCCACACTAAACTTTCTGTTCTCTGACCCTGCCAATTCCTTTCCTATCTCATTTCTTTGCTCTTGCTGTTCCCTCTGTCGGGAATACTCTGGCCCATAATTTTCCAGGCCTGGCTCTCGCATCTTTCAGGTCTCAGCTCAAATTTCATGTAGAGAGAACCCAATTTAAAGTAACTTACCCAGCCCAACTCATCATCCTCCTGCTTTCTCCACAGCACATCTCACTACCTAGCTTCATCTCATTTACCTGTTCGCTAATTTTCTGTCTTTCTCCTCATCAACGTAAGTTCTACGAAGGCAGGCATCTTGGCTGCCTCATTCAGTGTCCTGCCTGCTCAAACGATTCCTGGCACATGTATATGTCTACGTATTTCAGAGGAGTAATAAGTAAATGAAAAAAGACCCAGCGGAGGCTCCGTGGAGAGGGAAGGATACGCGTTACGCGTCAGGCCTCGAGGGGAGGACGCCTCAGCAAGTGGCCGCTGCAGGTGAAGCCGCCAGGAGGGCAGGAACGCGTGTGGCCCAGGGGCGGCAGGGACCCCCGGCTCCGGCTGCCGGAGACGCAACCCCCTCTCTGCACATGGGACACCCACGGCTTCCCCCCCCTGAGTTCAGCCTTTGAGGCCTACCTCCCACAAATGCAGCGAGGCTGGGGTGAGAAACGCGACAGTGCCCGACACGCAGGAAGCGCTTGAGGAAGGATGTTCCGGCCTTGAATTTCAGACCAGGGGAGGCTTGGGGCTCCACGCAGAGCCCACGCCTGGGACCCGCCCCCGGACTCACCTGAGCGCGCCGGCCGCCGTCTCCCTCACCGCCAGGCTGGGGTCGAGCAGCAGCGGCCCGAGCCGGCGCACGGCGTCCCGCCGCGCTAGCCCCGGGAGCACCGGCAGCTGCTGGACCAGCCGGGCCAGTCCCGCGCAAGCGCACTCGCGGACTTCGGCGCTCGGGTGCTGCAGCTGCGGACAGGAACGAAAAAAGTCAGAGACGAAAAGACGACACGGAAGGAAAGTGCGCACGCGCATGGAGGGAAACGCGCACGCGCAGGAGGGTCCGGCCAACGGGGACGCTGCGCGAACCGGGAGGTGGCCGCCGCGGGTGGCCGGCCGCCCCTCCCCCCGCGCCTCGGACACTGATCACAGGCCCTCGCCTAACCTTTTCCAGCAGCTCCGCTGCCGCACCATCGCCCTCCTCTCCCTCAGTCACGTTCGCCGCCGCTTCCTCAGTTTGACAGTCGCCCGTAGGGGAGAACTGAGGTCGCTTGAAGCGCTTCGTCCGGCTCTTGCCCATGGTGGTGCGTGCTGCGGGAACAAACCGAGAGAGGATGGCGAGAGCAGACGGTGGAAGCTGTCGAGCCAGTGACAAGGACTGTCCCAAAGTGGGAGCTTCCTGCTCTGCACAGCTGGGGCGGCTGACGTCCCGAACACACCTGGGGAAGCTGCGCGCAGGCGCGCGTCCCGTTGGCGGAGAGGAGGGTGCTGGCACGGAGAGTGCGCATGCGTAGAATGGAGATGGGCGGGGTCAGACCTGGCAGAGGGGTTTCCCGTGATTTCCCGAGGACGGAGGAGGCTGGACTTGGGTACGTACTAATACCGTCCCCGCCTCGTACGGGCTGTGAACCTCACCAAACCTTTACTTAATAAGTAATAAAATGAGATTAATAATACCTAACTTGCAAGGTTATTGTGAGATGTATGTGAAATTATGTAAAGCATCTAACACCAAGCTGACATGTAACAGGTGCTCGAGAAATAGAAACCAGGAGTTTATTATGTCCCCAGTGCCCAGCATAGCTCCTGTCATAGCAGAGCCTAGTTAATATTTCAGAATGCATGCACATCCCTATTTGATAAGAGGACTCTTAAAAAGTAACTTAGTCTCTCTGCCCCAGTTTCTTCATCAGTGAAATGGGGATATTAAATAGAAGATTTCTTAGAGAGCTGTTATGAGGATTAAATATGTTAATATTTTTAAAGTGCTAAGAACAGAGCCTCGTATACAATAGGCACTCTAGGAGTGTTTGGTTGAAACTTTCATCTAACAATTGGTAAACGGATTCTTCCATAAATATTTATTGAGTACCAGCTGCAGCCCTGAGCATTGGAATAAAACAATGTCTAAGACAAAATTTGCTCCTTGTCCTTATGGAATGTACAGTCCAATGAGAGAGGAGTTAAATATATAATTATGTGAATAACTATTTAATTACAGTTGTGGTAAGCACTAAGAAGGAAGGAAAAGTACAGGAGGATTTTAGCTAGTCTTTATAATTAAACATGTCTTTTTTTTAACACAATTTTATTGAAATATAATCACATAACATACAGTCATTCCAAGCATACAATCAGTTGTTCACTGTATTGTCATATAGTTGTTCACAATCAATCTTTGAACATTTTCATTACTCCAAAAAATAGAATAAAAATTAAAATAGAAAAGAACATTCAAAATATCCCATTCCCTTCCTCCCCCCATTGTACATTTACTTTTTTTTT
>PVKY010015414.1:0-10243 GCA_004027775.1 Bradypus variegatus | reverse complement strand
TGTATCGCAGATGAAGTAGACATTTGTTCCTTTGCCTGGGCCATAATTTTGTTCCTCTTAGTGTAGGTTGTAATCCTCTGTTGCCCAGGCATAGTTTCGTTGGTTATCCAATCAGGTTTTCCCAGACCAGAACAGGCTCAGGACCCAGAGGGAAGAAATGTTCAGTATCTGTTTTCCCCGAGGGTGTGTCTTAGAAAACCAAGGCCTCCTTTTTAAATAAGAAGTTTGAAATTGATTCTTTTACTTAAAAAGCAAGGCAGAAAGCTTTTAGACAAACTGACTATTTTTGAACTGCTCAAAAGCGGCAAAATAAAAGATGACTCAAATAATTCAAGTACTCTCAATGCAAGTCTTCTGTATATGGAGTGCGCTAAGTGTGATGACTATAATAAGACTAAAAGTCTTATTTGCCTAAAAGGCAAATGGGTCATTAAGTGGGGTTTGGGCCTAATGGATTTAGTTCAGGCTTGGAGGGAGCAGTCCTGGGGCAGCCTCCTCCTCCTTCAGTGGTTTGGGCTTAGCACAGGAGTGCAGCTTTACTGAATATTAGAATATCAAATATCTGCTTTACCGCTTACTAGCTTTGCCAGCTGTGTGACCTGAGGCAGGTCACTTGGCTTCTTTGAGCCTCAGTTTCCTCATTTGAAGGATGGGATGATAATATGCACAACACCCCTGTGTTGTGAAGTTTAAATGAGAGAAGTGTCTGGAAGGTAGTAGTGTGCTCAATAAATGGGGCTGTCGTTAGGTAACATGAGCATCAACTGAGGTAGCGATTCTGCTCCTGTTAAGTAATTGATCCCTTTTCCCCCTTCCTTGTACTGCAAAACCAAATAGCCCCTCTTGGGGATAGGCTGCTATTTTGGATGATCCAGGTAGACCGCAGGGTTGGTTTGGGAAGACTTCCTGGAGGAAGGGAGTTTAGGGCCAGGTGTGAAGGTGGGAGAGATATGAGTGAGGGGCAAGGGGAAAAGGGGGTCAGAAGTGGGGGGATGGAGGGATGGAGTGGAGGCTCGGCAGACTCTGCTGATTGATGACGTTTGTGAGGGCGCCGGGCCGGGGCAGGCTCAGCAGGGTGGGGCCCAAGCAGCTCAGAGCCCTGTCTGTCCTTGTCCCCAGGACTGCACCCGGGGCACAGCCAACTGTGTGGTGTTCAGCTGCCCACTCTACAGCTTTGACCGCGCAGCTGTGCTGCACGTGTGGGGCCGCCTCTGGAACAGCACCTTCCTGGAGGTGAGCATCCTCCTTCCCGTCAGCCCCACTGGGACTCATTTCCCCTCCCATCTCTTCCTTCTCCAAATACAGCAAGACTGAAACACCCTCTGTGCTGGACACCATTCCATGTATCATCTCAGGTGCTGGGGGGCAGGAGGGAGGCAAGGAGGCACTTAGGAGGAGGGTCTCTTCCCCTCTCCCTTAGGAGTACTCAGCTGTGAAGTCCCTGGAAGTGATTGTCCGAGCCAACATCACCGTGAAGTCCTCCGTCAAGAACCTGCTGCTTAGAGACGCCTCCACAGTGGTGAGCTGCAGGGCTGGGCAGGTGGGCAGGGGCCTCCTCTCTCCTGCTCTCTCCGGCTCCCTCCTGCTTTTGCTCTATTAACCCCTTGCTTCCCAGATCCCAGTGATGGTATACTTGGACCCAGTGGCTGTGGTGGCGGAAGGAGTCCCCTGGTGGGTTGTCCTCCTGGCCGTGCTGGCCGGGCTGTTGGTGCTGGTGCTGCTGGTGCTGCTGATGTGGAAGGTGAGGCTTGGGGAGGGGTGTGGCCGGTGGTGCCTGGGCCTCCCAGGCAGGCGGCAGGGCTGCCTTTCTTTCAAGGAGCCCACCCACTCATTCATTTATTTAGTGTATATGGGACTCTGTCAGGTCCTGGAAGTTTCACAGGTAAATCAGCTGTAGATGTTGTCCTCAGGGATTTAAAAATCTAGTGGAGGAGGTGAGCCTTGTAATTAAGGACAAGGCAAAAGGTGCTACGAGTCAAGAAAGTGCAGTGGGAGTCCAGAGGAGGGAAGGCTCGAAAGGAGCTGGGCCTTAGAGGAAGGTGGGGTAGTAGGACTGGGATGTGGAGAGGTGGAGTAAGTGAGGTCTAGGCTTCCAGAAGCACTATGGTGGGCAAAGTAGTGGAGGCAAGGAAGTGTAATCTGATTTAGATAGATTGTGGCAGTTAATGCTGAAAAGGAAAATGGTGAAAAAGCCCAAGGATTATGGAGAATTACATCCAGGGAACTGCCACCAGGGCCGGACTCGAAACTGTCACCACCAGGCTCTACCCTGAACCATTCTTACTTGCCTCTGGGGCACACATGCACATCTCAGTTCCAGGAGTCACATATGTCACCGGGGGTGGGGGCTCACACCCAAACCACATGCTGTATATGGAACTGTGCATTTCCTTAGGGACCCCCTCTCCCCCACCCCCTCTCCTTGGGACCATTCAGAGACCAAGACTTTTGGCAAATGTGCGATATCATTCAGAGACCTTTGGCAAATGTGAGATATCAGTGGACCAGCTTCTGGAGTAGCATCTAAACTGTCGGGAACCTGGCAAGTCTCGGGAGATTGATGCCTTCAGGAAACCTGGCTCAGGATCCCTTCTTCTTGCTTCCATGAAAGGGGGATAGAGCAGAAATAAGGGTCCTATTTTGTCCTCAATTTTCCCATCCTCTGCCTCTTTTGTCCTCCTCCTCCCCCAACATCCCAGTGTGGCTTCTTCCATCGGAGCAGCCAGAGCTCATCTTTCCCCACCAACTATCATCGGGCCCATCTGGCTGTGCAGCCCTCGGCTGTGGAAGTTGGGGGTCCGGGGACTGTGGGGTAACTGTTACATGTGTGCATGTGTGTGTGCAAATATGTGTGCCTGTGTGGATATGTATGTGTGTGAGTACAGAGAACTCCCAGCATTCAGGAGCTGGTGAATGTACAAGGTGAAGAAACGAGATGACATGAAGGTGGTGTGAGTTGTAGGAGCTGGGGTGGTAGGTAAATATCGTATATAGAGGTGAGGTTATAGGGCGAGTGTACACAGCCGTGGGCATGCACAAAGGGCTGGGTGGGCCCATGGAGTGTGAGCATGTGGGAGTGTGGGGGGGTGCCCTGCATGTCTTTTCTATGGGCATCAGTGTGCAGAGATGATTGTGCAAGGAGATGCTGTGCAGGAAGAGTCTGAGCATGTAGAGTGTGGGTGTGCAAGGGGCACATCTCCACCTTGGTGTGGAAGGACCTGCATGTTCACGATTCAGGGACGGGCAAGGTGCCGTATTCAGGGATGAGAATCCCTGTCCTAAGGGGGCTGCTGCCCAGTGTTGGTGTACACGTAGTGTGTGTGTGAGTGTTGAGAGGAATCACTCCAGAGTATGCAGGGGTCTAGGAAGCCATTTTCTTCCACAGGTCTCGTCTGGATTCTGGGGGAGTCTATTTGGGTCTCTTAAAAAAGCGTGGGTGGGTGAAAACCTTTGGAGTCAAAGGTCTCGATGTTCCACCTTCAAACTCTTATTTCAGGGACCAAGGGGGATGTCCTTGGTCCTGCCCCTTGAGCCCCTCCCGCTCCTGGGGAGCCAGCAGTGGCGGTGGCCTCTGTGGAAGCTGCTCCCTGCGCTAGATGCCAGTCTTCTATCTCCTCTCTGCGGCAGTTGGTTCTTTCTGTCTTTCTGTCCCAGGGGTGGGGAGGGCAAGGAGCTGTTCTGTGCTGCGTGTCTGCTCCGGGGCCCTCAGCCCAGCTGGCTTCTCATGGTTTGGCCTGGTGTCCTTCCAGATGGGATTCTTCAAGCGGGCACGGTACCCCGAGACCACAGTGCCCCAGTACCATGCGGTGAAGATTCCGCGGGAAGACAGGCAGCAGTTCAAGGAGGAGAAGACGGGCACCATCCTGAGGAGCAACTGGGGCAGCCCCCGGCGGGAGGGCCCCGATGCCCACCCCATCCTGGTTGCCGATGGGCACCCTGACCTGGGTCCCGAAGGACACCCTGGGCCAGGCTCCGCCTAGATCCCGGCGTCCCAGCCCTGGGACCCTCCACCCCTCCCCAGATGCGGCTCCTGGGTGGAGCGGGTGAGTGGATTGCTGGTGTCACATCAGCATTTGGCAGGATCTGCTTCCTCAGGGGCATAGACCTCCCCTCCCCCCCACTAGGGCTTCCCCTCAGACTTCCCCCTAGAATGCTGTGAGGTGAGAGGGGTGTATCAGGGATGGGGCAGTGGGGCAGGGCAAGAAGGCAAGGATGTCTTGACTCAGAGGTGGGGAGAAGGGACCCTGATCCTTCCTTCTCCCATGCACTTGGTTTAACAAGACCCCAAGAACCTGTCCCCCAAGAGTGCCTTAGCCTAGAGGGTCGGAGGAGGATGCGTCACCGACTCAGGGGCTCCTCCCTCCCTAGTTCCCTTCTCTGACCTTAGTTTGCTGCATCAGTCTAGTGGGTTTTGTCTATTTATTAAAAAATATTTGAAGATGAAAGCTGTGTCTCTTTTACTGGTCTTGCTTCCTTATCCCCGGGGTCTCCAGGAGATCCCCGATGCTTTCTGGTACCCTGACAGCTCAGTGAGGTGCCTGTGGGCAGGGAGGGTCACGTGATCTGGCAGTAATGCACATACCAAGACTTCTGTGACCAGTTCCTAGAAGCACAGGGGTGTGGTGGCAGAAGGAGGGGAGGGAAACTACTGTGGGAATAAGGGAAAGGGAGGGGGCTGTCTTAGGGGTGAGGTGGAAAGAGTTGGGAGACCCATTGCAGAAGTTTGCAGTTGAGGATATGATGGGGGATGGCTGTTCCCTCTCTCTGGTTAGGGTAACAATAGTTCTTTTTATTTTTCATTGTGGAAAGAGAGGGAGAAGAGAAGGAGGGGTGGTGGGGCTAATGGCTTCTCTCTGCCTAGATCCTTCACATGGCTGGTGGGTGAGGTTGTTCTGCTGGAAGCAGAGGAGGGAGCGAATGATAGACTGGGGGGCTTGGGAAAGGGTTATTTCACAGCCTTTCCCATGATGTGGGGCCCAACAGGTAACCACTTGAAGAGAGGGGGTTGTCGTTCCATTTGGAGTTCAGAGAACTGGGCGCTCTCCAGATCCCTCCAGGTCTCCCTGGTGAGGCAGCAGCCATCCCCAATGTGTTTCCAGGTGGGTTCTAAAACTTGCTGCCACCTGAAGGCCCAGGTTCCGCGTGGCTCAGCCACATGCTCCCAGAAAAACAACACGCCTTTCTGGGAAGGAGAAGAAAATTAGTGTCACTTATCTGCTCCATCTCTTCCCTTCCTCTAACCTCCCCTCCATCCTGATGAACAAGCACGCACAGACTTCTTGGCGAAGTGACAGTTGCTGGTCTGCGAGTTTATGGAGCACACTGTCTTGTTCCTGACATTTTGTGTATCCTCTGACACCTACCCTTGTAAAGAAGGGTAGTGTCCTTGTGAGTCCTTGTAAAGAACATCATGTAACTGAGTGGGGACCACTGATGAGAGGTCTTTAAAGGAGAGCCAGAAGGACAGATGGAGAAACAGGAGTGGGCATCTCTGTATGTACGGAGATGCTCGCTGCCCTCTCTCCCGACACTTGGCTGCAGGCATCCACCTGCTTCCTGGACAGCTCAGCAAATGTCCCAGGGGAACCTTGGACTGAACTCTTTTTTTCAAGCTCTTCTCTCCTCACTGCACTCTCCCTAGGTCATCTCAACCACCCCCAGCCTCTGAGTTTACAAGCTACAAGCTGGTGACTTCCAAATCCATATCTTTTTCTGAGCTTCAGATTCGGAGTTCTATCTGGCTTTTCTGCTTGGCTCTCTCAGAGGCACCTCAGACCTAACAAATCCAAAATGGGTTTCTCCCCCAATTCTCCCCATCTCAGCAAATGGCACCTTCACCCCACCCCTCACCCCCTTAGTTGCTCAGGCCAGAAGCCTGGCAACCATTCTAAACTCCTTTCTTTCCACACTCAGTTCAAAGATCTTCTCGATTCTACTTTCCCTACTATCTCTACACTCTTTTGCTTCCCCCTTGCCCCAGCCCCCTCCCGTGATCCCACTTGAGATCTCAATTTAAACATCACTTCCTTTGGAAGCCGTCCCTGACTCCTTGGCCCTCCCTGCCCCATTGTGTTAGATGCTTCCACAGCACCCCATTCTACCCCTTCTGGGCACTGATCCTATTTCCTGCTCAGTGGCAAATGGGGATGGAGTGGGGCATCTAATGTGCTAGCACATCAAGTTCCCCGTCCTGGGTGGCTGATGCTGTCTGCCTGCCCCCTGCCCATTCCCCCTGCTCCCCAGCTTCAGCACTCTCTGCACCTCCTGCAGGACCCTCCTCGGGCTCTGCACAGAGCACAGCACCAGGGTGCAGACCACCACATCCATGGAGCTGTCGGCCAGTTGTCTCATGTCCTCTCCGGGAGCCACCAGAAGCTGCTCATATTGGAGGTGCCTGTTCTCAGCCATGCTCTTTGTCAAGAACTTCTCAAAGTGGGGGTTTGGGTCCAGGCAGGTCACCTTGCAGCCAGGTGGGTAGAACTGGAAGTTGGCACCAGTGCCACAGCCCAGCTCCAGCAGGGCCACCGTCCCAGAGGCGGCCAAAGAGTGCCCGCTTCTTGCTCTCCATTTTGCGGTTGGTCTTGTCGGTCAGCACGGCCATCAGGTGGGGGAAGCAGCTTTTGCACAGGGGCTGCCAGCAGCCCAGCAGGGCCATCAGGTGCAGGGGCAGGGTCAGGAGCAGCACCAGCAGCTGCAGCAGTCGGACGAGGACATCCATGGTGGCCCGGCTCCGAGTGGTGCTGCCGTTCCGGTGCTGGCCTTTCTGCCCAGCCTTTCGCAGACTCCCTGCTTCCCCTCCCACCCTGTGATAGGACTTTGTTCCCTGTTTTGTGATTGCCTCCTCTTCATAGGCCCCACGAGCACAGGCTCTTTGACAAGTATTATGTGGGGCAAAGGGACAAGTGGTTCCAGTGTGCCCTGAGTTCTGGGGTGCTCTGCCCAGCTGAAGGGGGTGGGGTCACCTCTGAGGGAGCAGGGAGGCAGAAAAGGGATATGTCTCAGATCACAGCATCATCCGGACTGATTGCTGGCAGCAGAACTGACTCCTGGGTCATCTTCTGGCTTCATGCTGTCCTCAGGTCCTGCTCAGGTTATGAAAGCTGGAAACTCTGGTTGGGTTTCCCTGGCACTCCCCCAGGGATCTGTAAACTGTAACATGCCTTTGTCCCAGAAGCAGGCCAAACAGAAAGCATTCAGGGAAGGCCTGATTGGTCAGGAGAAGGAGGAGGTTACAGGCCCAAAGAAAGGCACTTTCTCAGCTGGCTGGTGTTTGTTTTCAAATCCAAAGCCTCAAGGCCACAGAAATAGAGGACAAGAAGAAGGGAAGAAATAGCAAAGTGGAGAAGGTCAGGAGACCTGAGTTCTAGCCATGAACTTGCTGGGTTCCTTTGGGCAAGACTTTTTTTTGGGGGGCCTCAATTTCTCATCTGTAAAATGGGGAGATGTGGAGATACTGGATGGGCCCTACGTAATTTCTCAGGTTTCCTCCTGCTCCCACATTTGTGTGATCTAGGGCAAGTGGGGGTAAGCTGCAGGAAGCAGGTGGCCCTGGGTGTCTTTCCAGACCCTGGGATTCCTGGATCACAGTCAAGGGCATTATTCCCAAGGCCTCCAGACCAAGCCAGTGGCTGCCACTGGAGCAGGGAAATCGCAAAGGCCAGACTTATGCATCATAGGCACCTTTGCAGAAAGCCCTCAGGTTATTAAGTGCTGACATCGCTTTTGGCATAAGCCTCCTGCAAAGTCTTGGGGGCAGCATCCCACAGATAGTCTGGAAGGTTGCAATTTAAATGCAGAGTGGCCAAAGGAAATTTTTTTAAATGCAATTTTATTGAGATATATTCACATAACATACAGTCTTCTAAAGTGTACAATCAGTTGTTCACAGTATCGTATAGTTAGTTGCGTATTCATCGCCACATTTAATCTTTGAACATTTTCATTACTCCAAAAAATAAAACAAAAATTAAAATAAAAAAAGAACATCCCAAACATCCCATTCCCCTCGTACCCCATAGCTCATTTACTTTTTAAAAAATACGGTTTTATTGAGATATATCCACACACCCTACAGCCATCCAGCGTACAATCAGTTATGCACAGCACCATCATACAGTTGTGCATTCATCACCAGAATCAATTTTTGAACCTATTCCTCACTCCAAAGTAAAAATAAAAGCAAAAAAGAACACCCAAAACTTTCTATCCCCTCCATTCCACCCTATTCTTCATCTAATTTTTGTCCACTTTTTCGAGAAAAGGTCTGGGGACAACTCTTGAGTCAGGCAGGCATGAGCTAATTGATGAGCTAATTCAGGAAAATGTCTTCTATGCAGAGCTGCCCATGCCAGATGTGGCGCCTCTGCCTGTGCCCAGGAAAGAGGTTTCGGTGATGTCTACAGCTTAGACACATTCTCCTCTGGGCTTTGTATCTGCTGCGGACTATAAAGGGTATGTGTTCCTGTCCTCCAGAAGTTCACAGACATGTGAACAAAGAGTCTGGCAACAAAGGGGCAGTGGTGGAAGCCTGTTCAGAATGTCAATGGGCACAGGGCCTGTTTTAGTTTCCTGGGCTGCTCAAGCAAATATTGTGAAATGGTTCAGCTTAAACTATGGGAATCTATTTCCGGTTTTGAGGCTGAGAAAATGTCCAAATCAAGTCATCATCAAGGTGATGCTTTCCTCCCTGAAGACTGCGGTGCTCTGAAACTGGCTCCTGGTGCTCCTGGGCTCCTCTTTCACATGGCAAGGCACATGGCGGCGTCTCCTGTTCTGTCTCTTCTCTTCTGGGGTCTGTCAATGTCCAGCCTCTTGCTTCCTGTGGCTTTTTCTCTCTTCGTCTGAATTTCATTCTCTTAGAAAGGACTCCAGTAATAAGATTAAAGCTCATCCTGATTGAGGTGGGCTATATCTTATCTGAAGTAACCTCATCGAAAGGTCCTTCTTCCAATGGGTTCACATCCACAGAAATGGATTAAATATAAGAACATGTTTTTCTGGGATACATATGGCTTCAAGCCACTACAGAAAATTCTGTAGAGAAAGACAGGAACAGCCAAACAAATGGGAGACACAGAGGTGCTTCAGAGGGAGGATGGGAAAGGAGGGGTGTTCCCAGCAGAGGCAAAAACAGTTGTATGTCACACAGACTGCTTGTCTCTTTCTGGGAAGGGTGAGTAATTTATTCTAATTGAGTATGGGTAAATTGGAGAAGTGGTGGGATGTGAAGTCAGAGAGTAGTCATTCCTTAGAGGAAGGTTTCTTTTCTTTATTTAAAGAATCATGAAACACTTTTTGAAAAATGTATTATATTCATGTGTACAAAATTTAAAAGGTACAGAAGGGCTCACAGGGAAAATTCTGTCTTCTATTCTACTCTCCCAACCACTCAGTTCCCCTCTCTGGAGGCATTAAATTTCACCAGTTTCCTGTGAATCCTTCTAGAGATTATCTGTGTGTGAGCAAGAAACACCCATACCACGTTTCAATGCATACACATATATATGTATACAAAGTCCCTTTCTTTACATAAATGGTAGTATATTGAACATATTCTTCTATGTTTTGCCTCCTACTTCCCCTCTTGACAGTGTTTAGAAGATACTGCCAAACAGTTTTCCAATGTGGTTATACCAATTTATACTCTCTCCAGCAATATTTGCTATTGTGTGTCTTTATCATCCATTTATTTGTCTGTATTAGTATTGACTCACAGATTCCTATTTAAAATTTTATTCAGTAGGTTGTAACCCAGTACCCTATCATCTATCTAATCTATCTATATCTTATTAACAGTTCTATTAAGGAATATTTTATATGTAATAAAGTACACATATTTAAAAGGTACACTTGGATGAGCTTGATGTACTTTATCCATGTGAAACCATCACCACATTCAAGATGATGAACATATATATCCATCACCCATTAAAGTTTCCTGTGCCTCTTCGTAATCCATCCCTCCCTCTCCCAACCTGTTCCAGGTAACCACTGGTCTGCTCTCTGTAAGAGAATTTTATGTAAGTGGAATCCTGCTATATGTATTCACTTTTTGTCTGGATTATTTCACACAGCCTGATTATTTAGAGTCATCAGTGCTGCTGTATGTGTCAATACTTCATTTTTATTGCCGAGTAGCATTCCATTGTGGGGGTATACCACAGATTATTTATCCATTCACCTGTTGATGGGCATTTGAGTTACTTCCAGTTTTTGTCTATTACAAATAGAGCTGCTATGTATG
>PVKY010015413.1:0-10191 GCA_004027775.1 Bradypus variegatus | reverse complement strand
TTCTATCCTATGTACTAAAAAAAAAAAATCTATAAACTCTATGAATTTGTTGTAGCCTACCTGGATAAACCTCACTGGGATTGAGTTCTATCAAAAGCAATTAAAGTGAAGATAAACAACACAGTCTTCACTCTTTTGCTATCAGGCCTTGGCTCTCTGGCTGAGTCTGTCAACAACAGTGTCAACTTCAAGGGATGGGCATCTGTCCACCGGAACCAGCTGAGGTCACAGACTTGCCTCGCTCTGCCCTACAAACAGATGTCTGGGTGACAACTCTTAGTCACTGCAAACCAGGGTTAGAGCCAAACCAGGTGGGAAATTCAGTATCTCCTTTCTAATCCTTTTGGCCAGCCCATTCATTCCTTAAGACAATACCTCACTAACCATAATTCAAAACAGCTAGTTTTCTGTGGGTTACTATTTTCAACATAATGCCTTTATTTTGATGATGATCTGATATTCCACAAGCAGAAAGGAATGTTTCTATAACAGTGGTTTAGTCAGCAAGACACTTATTTGATTCTGTGTAATGGATGTACACCTTCAGATGTTTACCTCTCAAATAACCGGGTAAAAACTGAAGTAATGTGGAGCTCTAGTGGTGGCAAGGCAGTAAAGCAGTTCCTGAGAGCCAACAAAAAAGCCAAGGAAACTACCATTTATTACTAAATTAATATGTTAAGATGACAAATGATTCAAATTGATCTTCCAAGATCATACAAGGTAAATTCTAAATTTAATTGTTTTCCCTTTTTATTTTTGTCTTCCAGATTATAAGTTAAACTTCAATAACTAGCTGAAAATAAATTTCATGAAGCAGTAATATCTTCACAGAAAACTGAACTCAATACTGTGGATGTCACTTTTCTGTTTTTTGCCAAATTCTCTAGGAATTCAATTAATTAAACACTCTTTTTTATACAGCTAGGAAGAGTACTGTATATAGAAAATGCTGGACTCTAAGTAGTATAATCAGTGATATTCTGTACCAACTATCCTGAGAATTTAAACAATCTGTACAGGCTGATGAAGTTGTTGTGAGTTAATTCCTGCACTAGAAAAGTGCCTTCTTCGAATTTCTGACTTCTGAGATCTTTGCCAACTTGAAACTAAGAATGAAACCCATAACGTCAAATGTTAACTGTATGTTTTCTTGTTGCTTAACATATATCTCTTCTCAAGGAAAAGGGCTTCATTTTAAAAATAGAGTTTGGTCAACAAGGTAGCAGAACATACAGTAAACATTTTTATAATATACAACCTGAAGTCAACATTAAAAATTGCTAAACATGGTGCTTGATTTCGCTGTGTCAATTAAGTCATCATCAGGAAAAAAAATCTGAGAATATGGAAAAATATAAGAACGAGGCTTTCCATATATATAGCCAAGTCTGAGCATTTAAATCTAAGTGTCATGATCCGGTTCATTAAAGAAAATGTGACACTCACTTTTCCATGAGTGATGATAAAAGAAACTAAAATGTTCATAAATGCATTAACAAAGTTTATCTCAAGACTCAGGAGTTTTTCATGGCTTATATCAGTTGAATATGCTAGATATTTCCCAAGGACCACATTCTAAGGGCTTCTAAATTGGTAGGAAGTCTATAGATCATTACCAACCTTCAGAGGTCCATGAACAAATATTTAGTGAATACTGAGGAGGTTTTATTCATTGAGGTCTCTCTTCTCCACCCTTCTACTAATATGCTGTCTTTAATACATAAACCTGCACAGAAAAAAATGGCAAATATATAAAAACCTTTTCTGAGCAGTCATTGGGTATGCAAAAGTTTTTTGATGGGAAGTACAAGATTAAAGAATAATCTCCTTTTAGTCCTCATCTTTAGCAATAAGATAAGAGACAGAATGTTTTTGATAGAAAAAGAAAAAAAGCAGGAGAGGAAGTGAAGATGGCCTAATAATGTAATCATATGCCAAAAAGAATGAAAGGGAAATCTGTACTAATGCAACATTAGCCACGAGGGAATTCAGAATCTAACATTTCTATAGTTTTTTTAACCACAGATATTAAGATAATTTAATAAAATTGAAGAATATTTTTCAATCTGTGACTCTAAGGACTTCATCTTTGTACATCATCTTGCCTGTATTTTCCTTGGTGATTATCTCTATGTCCTTTGCTTTCCCACAGCCAATCTTTTAAGCAGCATACAAATAATATTTGGGCTTTATTTGCCATTCTTTTGACTGAGACATGTTGATTTCATTAAAACAAGTTGGGTCTGCATTCTTTCTTTACTATTACTACAGGTAGAGTTGACAGACACAGGACCTTTATTTTAAAATGATCTGCTGCAAAGGAAATCTTGTTAAATAGTTCCATTTTACCTGCTGGGCAGTTACACTCTGAAGGTGCTTCTCTTGAGATTCTTATTTTAGCCATATGTTCATAGGATTTCTGTAGGGAAAGAAGAGGTATTAATAATCATCAGTAGCATTCTTTAGGGGATCTCTGGCCATATGCCTGATTAACCAGCATTTGAAAGCCTGAATAACATTTACCTATGTACTTTAGTCAAATAGTAACAGTATTCAAGCCTTAAAAAAAGAAAATGAACATTTTCATGGTATCAAGAATGCTGGACTTGTGTAACACCTTCTCACACCTCAGCTACCACCACCCTCAACCCCAGCTCAAGTACAGGCAGTCACTGCAAAAGCCTGGCACTAACATGTTGCAGTTCTATTGTAAGATGTGGGTTTTAAAACAGCCGATACTTTATACATGAAGATCAACTGTTTTATCATGCTGTGTTGCAACTACTGCCAAATTCCAGAAAACCCCCTAACTCTTGTCTAAAGCCACCCCTGGTTTTAATAAACATAATGTAGATTCCTTTCAACTCTCAACTCCAGGGGCTCTGCATTCATAAACTCCCATGGTACTGCATCCTTTACAAAAAAATAAGACTACTAGTTTTTCCTTTCAAATATTTGGTATGAAAACATTTAATGTGTGCAATAATTGATTTTAAATCATAAAAAGGGATGTTTCACTTTTAAGAATACCCTATGTATACTAATAACAGGTATGGCCCTAACCTTCTTATAAGATGTGAAAGAAACAACAGGAAGTATCTCTGCAAGAAATATTCTCCACACAATTGGAAAAGAATACATGTGACCCCAGAAAACTAAAAAGAGATAAAATACCACTCCACCATTCTAACCACCCTTCCCCCTTATAGACCTCCATATATTTATCGTTCAAACATTAAGGAAGACTGAGGGACGACAATGATAGAGCCAGAGATGGCAATATCAGGAGATGAGCATATACAAATGTATGCTACAGTGAGCGTAGATGATTGTCTAGCACATGCATACAGAGAGTCACACCAAGTATGCACACGGTAAGGGTAGAGACTGGTCATGTACACAGACTCGCGCCTGTGCAAGATAATATGCACGTGCAAAACACCCCAGCCTTTCACACCTGAGCCAGAAGTCGCTCCACTTTCTCTTGCACCATTGCCTTGAGCTGATCCAGGGAATCAGGTAGCAGACGAAAGGAAGGGTCCCCTTTGGCGGATTCAAGAGCGGCGATCCTCGCCTGGAGGTCGCTGGTTTTCACCCCCAGGTATAGACAGAACATCACGGCTACCACCGACAAGAGAGCCGCCAGGGCCGCGCACGCGGGCCAGGTCCAGGCACAGCGCTGCCCCGCGGGGCTCGGATCCTGGGAGCCGGGCCCACTGCCCCCTCCTTTCCCTGCGTGCTTCTTCACGAGCATCGTGGCGGGGTCGGCTGTCTCGGCTTCGTCTACCACCTTCTACTATCTCCAAAAATCTTAGAAGCAAAGAAAACAGCCGATTCTTCCAAAGTTCAGTCCCTGTGGCTGCACAACTAGTTGGCTGAGTCGGAGCTCCAGAGCGGAGATGGACCTCCGCTTTCCTCAGCTCCAAGACCAGCAGGCGTGGACCATCCTCCGCTTTCTTCTCCCCACCCAGTTAGGAGTGAAAAGCACAGATAGCTGGGAGCACCCAGTCTGGGGACTGGGTGGCAATGAAGTAAAAACCAAAACGAAACCCTCCCGAATGGCCCTCCCAGACCCTCCAGAGGACAGACCCCGCTTTCTAGGTCCCCAAGAGCGGAGGGGTTGCGGGCGAGGCGCCGGGAGGGTCCGCCGCTAGCCCTGGCCACGGAGCACTGGACCTGTTGTGTCTCTCTTTCTCACTGTTAGTTTTCCTTATTTCTACCTATACTATGTATTTCCGCATGCCGACCTGAATGCCACCTTGATTCAGTTAAAGGCAAAAAGGCTGAGAGACCGCAAGAGCTCTGTGCAGAAGGGGTGGCCAACGGGGAAAGAAGAGAAGAAAACGAAATAACCCAAGGAGCAAATGCAAGTCGCGAGGCTGAAGTCGCGGCTTCCCGAGGTATCTCCGCAGCCTCGCGTGTGCGAGCCTTAAATATCCTTTAGGATGCTCGTGTGTGAGTGTGTGTGTGTGTGAGAGAGAGAGAGTGCGCGCGAGCTCCGTGCACGAGGTCCCTCCCCCGACTCCCTCCCGGCGCCCGGCGTCCCGCCCGCCGCTTCCGCTACAGCGCGCCCCCCTCCCAAAGCCAAAGCAGAAGCCCGCCTTATTATTATAATATATTCACCTTCGTCCAGCCAGCCAGGCCCAGCCCGGGAGACCCCTGAGGAGGCTGGGAGCGCGGGAGGGAGCCGAGCGGGATGTCTGTTATTAGCATAATATATGCAAATAGCTGGAGAGGACTCGGCGATTGGAAAGGACCTTGAGGGCCCCTCCCCCTCCCCACGGAGTAACTTCTGCACCCCCAAAGCCACCTCTCCCGCTCTGGACTAGGGGTCCAGGTGGGGTCTGTTGTGGGGAAGGCAGTAACTTTGCCTTATACTGACTCAGCCCGACGCCCCCTCTTTATCTCGGTTAAAAGTGGAGAAATGGCCTCCCGGAGGGAAGAAGTGAGGCAGAACGCTGTAGGTCTTCAGATCTTCACTCAGATCTAGAGGCGGGAACTCGTGCTACCTTGCTCTGGTGCAGAGGTTTTCCCTTCTCCCTCACTTTCCCACACGCCCAGAGGCTAAGTGTCTGGCTGACTGGTGAGGTACATTTCCTTACTCCCCTTCTCTTCCCACGTCCCGACGAGGGGAAGCTTTCTCTCCCCTCCCCCAGTTTCCTTCTGTCTTAGCGATGCTGAGTTCCTCCCTGCTCTGTGTTCCTAGTCTGTACTCTGGGGTGCTAATGGGTTTTCCTGATTCCCCGTTTTGTGGGATTGAAAAAGGGAGCGTTGAGGTGTACACATTTCTCAGGATTTAAAAAAGGACTAAAGAATGAGGTCAATTTTTCCTCTTTACCTGACTCTCCTCATGCTGTTCCTACTATATCAAATTACAAGTTCTCTAATGGGGCTTTGAAAGTTGGTAACAAGAAGCATTCTACATCTAATTGGCTTTTAAAAAAAAAAAATTCCACTTCCTATTTCAAATTATCTTCTCCCCATAAGAAATGCCTACATTTTTCCTATCCTCCTTCATCAAACTAACCTCAAGTCATTGTTCATTATTCTAAGCAATAAAAAAAAATTGCATTAAGTTGATCTTTCACATGTGTGAAAATATATTGCTAGGTATGTAGCCGGATAAAGAAGTTTCAACAATATCTGTTGATGGAGTATATAGAAATAAAAAGAAAAGGAAAGGAAACAGGCAAAACATGGAAAGAAAACTCAGTAAACTTTGCTATACAACCCAAAGTATAATTCTTTACATTTGTATTATACAGTAGTTCTCAAAGGGTGGTCCTGGGCGTGCAACATCAGCAGCATCTTAAAATTTAAGCAAAATGCAAATTCTGAGGCCCCACCCCAGAATCTACAAAACCAGAAGCTCCTGGGGCCAGCCCAGCAATCTGTTTTAACAACCCTCCAAATGATTCTTGTACACACTAAAGTTTGGGAACCACCAGTATAATACTTCACAAAATATTTTCAAAGACATTTTTTCATTTGAACCTCATAACCCAGTTATGTGAGTGAAGAATTACTGACCCTGTCTTACATATAGAGAAACAATTTTCAACACATTTAATTGTGTCATTAAAAGTGTTTCCTATAATAGGACTCAAAGAATGGATACAGGTTTTTTAATTTGTTAATTCTTCCTGATTTTCCAAATACCTCTCTAGCCATTCCTTAGTCAGCCTTTTTCCTCTGCCTTCTGAACGTTGGTGCTCCTTGAGGCTCTGTCTTATGCCATCTGCTCTAACTCTAACTCTACTTAGCTCCACTAAAGCTATCAATTTCCATCTTTACACTGTTGAGTCATAAATCCATAGAGCAACCCTCTCTCCTAAGCTCAGATACATATAGCCAATTGCCTGTTTGCCCTCTCCATTTGGATGCCCAGAAGAAATTCCAAATTGACCAACATCTTTCCTGTAAGCCCTGTTCTTCCTTTGTCTCCCATCTCAGTAAATAAATGGCACTGCCATGCATCCAATGTCCCCAAGCCCAAATACCCAGTATTAAGCCTTGAATTCCCTCTTGCCCTCCTCTCTTCATCTAAATTCCTTCAATATTTCCCATTGTCCTTAGGATGAAGATCTTATTTTTACAAGGCTTCCCACCATCTGGCATCTGCCATCTCACCTGTGTCATTGCACATTCTTCCTCTCACCTTCTTCACATCAATTTTTCTAATAAAAGTATGGAGACAAAGACAATGAAGAGCTTTTCTTCTGGACAAAGCACCACTCTCAACATTTCAATAGAAAGGCTATTTTTTGTCCTGACTGGCGCTAAGAGGTTACACATTTAATTTGGGTGATACAATATTCTTATAGCATACTTTATAGAAATTGGCCATGAGAAGGTACATAATAACTCTTGCAAGCTCTCAGAACTACCAGCTCTTGGTAAAGGGATAGAGTTGTAATCTCGTGGCTTGAGGACTTTTATACAGAGGATTAGATTTGCTTTATTTCTTCAGTGGGCACAAGAACTCAGAAATGTGCCAGCCATTAGCACTAAGATTTCAAAACCCAGTAGAATCTCTGAATCAAGCACAGAGAATGTGTGGATCAAGAAAGGTCTGGGGGGTTGAACCCATGTTATTCTGTAATTCATTAGGGCACAGTTATTTTGGTTCCTATGAAGAGAAGGATTCAAAGAAGTAAAAATGGCACTAAAATTTAGGTGACTCCAGCTTACCTAAGATTGGTATCAACAGTAGGAATAGTTAAGCAGCTGGTTGTGGAACAGGTAGGTGGTCAGAAGAATAATGGACCCCTAAATATGTCCACATCCTAATCCCCCAAACTTGTGAATATGCTAGTTTATGTGGCAAAAGAGATTTTGCAGATTTAAATTAAGGATCTTGAGAGATGCAGAGTATCCTGGATAATCTGAGTAGGCCCAATGTAACCGTAAGTATCCTTATTAGAGAGAGTATCTTAGTATGCCATGCTGCTATGACAAATATCACACAATGGATTGGCTTAAACAGCAAGCATTTATGGTCTCATGGTTTTGGAGGCTAGAATTCCAAACTCAAGGCATCAGCAAGGCTCTGCTTTCTCCCAGGAGTACTGGTACTGGCTTGCCACAATGCTTGGGGCTCTCTGGCTTGCCTCTGCTCCTGTCACATGGTGATCTGTCTCTCTTTGTGTCTGGTCTGGTTTCTACCTACTTCTCTCTTCTGAATCCAGTGTGGCCTTCTCTGGCTTCTAGCATCCAGTTTCTCCTCTTTATATGACCTCCAGTAAGTGGATTAAGACTCACACTGATTCTGTCGGCCACACCTTAACTAACAAAAACATCTTCAAAATGTCCTACCCTCAGGTAAATTCAAACCCATAGGAACATGAATTAAGATTAAGAACATGGCTTTTTCTTAGGGAACATAATTCAACCCACCACAGGAAGGTAGGAGTGACTGAGTCAGAGAAGGAGATGTGATGATGGAAGGAGAGGTCAGAGTGATGTGAATGCTGGTTGGAAGATGGAAGAAGGCCACAAGCCTCCAGAAGCTGAAAAGAGTGAGGAACAGAAACTCCCCCAGCAGCTCTAGAAAGAACGCAGCCCTGCCAACACCTTGATTTTAGGGACTTCTGTCCTCCAGAACTACAAGATAATCATTTCTGTTGTTTTAAGCCACTCAGTTTGTGGTACTTGGCTACAACAGCAATGGGAAACTAATACAATAAAAATCTCAGGAAATCAATTTTCATCTGCTACAGCATCATCAGTGGTATTGGAACCTCTGCAGTGCTCTATAATTCAAACAAGCCCTGTAGTAAAAATCTCTTAAATGTTTAAGCATTTCTATTACTATTGAAATGTCCATAGAGGAAGAATCGAAGAGCTATGCCTTCTCCCAAGGCATGTAAAATTAGGATGCACTCTATAGAGGCATATTAAAATGAACCAAATAGGTTCTATTTTCTCAGTGCCTCTCATTTGTGCAATTCAAAAACAGCAAACCAGCCAAGCTGTTCAGCTGCTCTCATCTGTCCTTCCCACTATTGCTACCTTGCCAAGATCCTGACCCCAAACTCAGGACTGCTGCTAGTACTACTGGTGTCAATCCCTAGGTTTCCAAAAAAAAGGAAATAAATGCCGAGGCATGGCAGGAAGTTAAAGTGGGAAAGAAGGTGTTCCGGTTTACTAATGCTGCCTGTTAGGCAAAATACCAGAAATAGATTGGCTTTTACAAAGGAGGTTTATTTGGTTACTGAGTCACAGTCTTAAAGCTATAAAGTGTCCAAGGTAAGGCATCAACAATAGGGTTCCCTCATTGAAGGATGGCCAATAGTGTTCAGAAAAGCTGTGTTAGCTCTTAAGGCACGTGACTGGCGTCTGCTTGCTCCCAGGTTGCATTTCAAAATGGTGCTCTCCAAAGTGTCAGCTTTCAATAGCTGTCTTCAAAATGTGTCTCTCAGCTGCAGCTCTCCTATCTGTGACCACTTTTGTAGGACTCCAGTGATTCACTTAAGACCCACCCTGAATGGGTGGGGTAACACGCCTATGGAAATTATCCAATCAAAGATCTCACCCACAGTTGATGGAGTCACATCTCCATGGAAACACTCAATCAAAGGATTCCAACCTAATCAACACTGATACCTCTGCCCCTACCAGATTGCATTAAAGAACATGGCTTTTTCTGGGGGACATAATATATCCAAAGTGACTCAGAAGGTGTGTGGGGAAAAAACACAAGAAAAACAAGATGAAGAGTATAAATAAAGAAGATAGAAGAAGAGAGCTTTTTACAAGGGTAAAGTGTTAATTTAAAAACGCAAAATTCATTCCTATATGCCTCTAAGAGGCTAATATGTAGATACTAGCATAAAGGTGAGGAATTAATATATAGAATATATAGCATAGAGGTGAGGAATTAATACATCCTTAAAATTTTTATGTCTTATGGGTATTTAGAAAGTTTATCTGACCAAAGGAAGTAGTTGAGAAAATAAGGTTCTGCTGTTTTTAGATAGTAATTACACAAAAGAAAAACATTTCAGTTTGGTTAGAAAATATCATTCAGCACCACTGGTTTTTGAAGCTAGCTTCCTGAAACCACAGTTTTAACCCAAGTCTACTATCAAAGTTATCAAACAGAAGCAAATGTATGAGGGGGTCCTAGCCGTCCTTTTACACTTAAACCACCTGCTGTGCCCACTAAGTACCTTAATAAAGGAAACAGAACTAATCATGCCCTGTAGCATACTTGCTATTTCATAGATGTTAGATGAGAATGTGCTCTCACAGAAACATCTTTCAAGAAGACAAAGTTCCCCAAAGGGAACAGAGTAGGCAGTGAACAGTTAAGTGAACTGAAACGTAAAAGATACAATTCTCCAACAGCCAGGCAAATTTCAATAAATCATACACAAATTATAAATATCTCCAGGCACAGAAGAGCAGAAAAGGAGGATTTGGCTTTTAGTGGCAGGCTGAAAAATTCCTTTTTCGGCAGATCAAAAAACTGACCACATTCACACAAGCCTGGTTAAGCAGGGGGCTGACAACTGTATGAATCCAATAATCTGCAAAACAGAAGTCGGCCAAAATTCCATTCCTCAGTGCAGAGTCACAAGTTTTATATTTGTTTTGTGCAGAGAGACAAGGTGAATTTTTTTTCTTAATCTTAAATAATAACTCCACTTAATGGGTTTGAATTATACTGTGAATTCAAACAGAGGC
>PVKY010015412.1:0-10194 GCA_004027775.1 Bradypus variegatus | reverse complement strand
CCTGTTCACCTCCATGGTGGACTTTATTCTTCTGCCTCCCTCCTTTTTGTATCTAGTCTTCCTGGTCTTCTATCTGATCTCCCCCTTTCTCTCTGGCGACTGTCAGCCCTATTCTCCTGTGCCTGTGTCCCATCTGTGTCTCTAACCCTCCCCAGGCCCTGCTTACCTGCTCTGCCCCAGGCCTCAGCACTGATGCTCTGGGTGATGGGTTTGTCCCAAACCTCTTTCCACTCATCTTCGTCCCCGAGCCCATAGAACTGCACTTGGCAGCGGAAGTGGTTGCGGGGGTTGTGCCAGAAGACGGCAGAGACCCTCAGGCGGCTGCTCA
This sequence comes from Bradypus variegatus, assembly GCA_004027775.1. Classification (NCBI taxonomy): domain Eukaryota; kingdom Metazoa; phylum Chordata; class Mammalia; order Pilosa; family Bradypodidae; genus Bradypus; species Bradypus variegatus. The sequence goes on along the minus strand of PVKY010015412.1, from coordinate 9,866 downwards.
GGCAGTAAGTGGAGTCGTTGCGGTCAGGCTTCTCCCTGTAGGGCTGTGGGTCTGTGCTGAACCCGCTGTGGACCTTCTTTCCGTTCACCCACCAGCTCAGCTCCACGTGGTCAGGGTAGAAGTTTGTGGCCAGGCACACAAGCGTGGCCTTCTCGGTCCGTGCGATCTCTGCTTCTGATGGTTCAAACACGGTGACCTTGGGGGGTTTCACCTTTCTCAGGTCGTCTGGAAAGCGAAGAGGGGTTGGGGCAGGGCTGGTCAGAGAGCTGTAGGGGACTGGCACCTCTGTGTATTTGGAGGGTGGGAAAAAGGGTCTCATTAAAGCAGAATAATATATTTTAGGTCCTCCTTGTTTGGGGGTCATCATTCCATTTCTCTGTTGTTACTCTCCCTCAACTTTGCCATTGTCTCTCAGTTATCCTATGATACATACTTCCTACTACCTCCGTATCTCCCTAAGGTGACATTATTGCCTGATTTTCTTGGCTTTTTCTGCAATATCTCATTCTCTGGGCTTTGTTTAATTCTCTGTCTCTCTTCCTCATTCAAAGCCCTTTTGAGTGCATAGCTAGTAAATCTTTTAGGCTTACATGCCATTGTGGAAGAGTTGAATGAGCATTGGTTTTGGAGTTAGAATATTCTCATTAGCAATATGATTCTAACAGCTAAATTTATGTTTTCTAATTATTTTCCTTTTTGCAAGGTGTATGTGTTTTTCTGCTTTGGTCATATCCCGTATTAGAATTAGCCTTTCTTGCCAGAACTAACACTTTGGCCATTACATGTGACCCCATTTTTTTTCCATATATTCTACCTGATTCACATATTTTTACATGTAACCTGTTTTGAGGAGTTAGGGTGCCTCTGGCTCTATCATGCTATCAGATATCCCATATTTATTCCTAAACTTGTCTCCATGGGGTGTGCAGTAGCCTGCCCAGGCTGGCTGTAATCCTCTCTTCTTTCCAGGGCCCAGCAAGTCTCCTGGGCCAGCTTTGGAGTCCTAGCCCACAGCAAAACCTTGTATTCTCAACAGCAGTAAAAGCTGGTTGCTGGGTTTGAACAGATCCCAAAATCCAAGGGCCGTTTCAGCAGAAGGTTCATGTTGTCAAATCCTGGGCCCTTTTACATGCCTGATGAATGTGAGAAAAAGAATTGCTGAGATTGTTGGGAGGCATGTCCTCATCTGAAAACATGCGAGGGGGTGGAAGAAACCACGTCCATCATTTGAGCATGCACCCTCCATTTGCCTCTGTTTTGACCATGGGAGTGAGTTTTTGGAGCAGAAATGTGGCAAACCCAGGCATCTCCACTTTGTATATTTGGGAAACATTTCTGATGGGAAAGTTGAAACACAGGCCTGGAAAGAGGCAAACTACGTGACTCAGTAATGATAAACAACTATCAAAAAAGCAGGGCCAAAGTATGCTAAATCCTTTCCAAAGTTTGTTCTCATACTGGTCCATTACTATTGAAGGACACTGAGAGTCTGGTATTGTTATCTCCATTTTTTTATGTCTTAGATATGCTGAGACAGCTTAAGTAGCTTGCCAAGTTATGTGGGTAAATGACAGAGTCCTTCTTGAACCCAAGCCTTCTGAATCCTGGTGATTTGTACTTTCCGTTATACTTCCTAGCTTGTGCCCCCACCTGCAGAACAAAGCCTGCCCAAGACCACCCAACCTGGCCAAACCCATGTGCTCCATTCCTTAGTCCCTTGCTTATGTCTCCAGCCCAGGCTCCTTCCCATCTTAACTCCACTCCCCCCACCTGCCATCTTCCTTGCAGTCATGGTATTGGTTCATGATGAGCTCCCTACCCTGGGGTAAAAGCCCCTCAGCCTATTATCCAGCATAGATCCTGAGGTTAGAAAATGGGGGTCTCCTACCCATTTTCCCTCAGTGTGTTACTGAGATGGTGTGAGTTTCCAGCTGAAATGGCTTATTCAGATCTGTCTCCCCTGACACCCATCAAGCACAGTGAACCACAGAGACTCACCTGCAGCTCCTGCGATGCTGTTGCACGGCTCTCTGCCCTCAGGCCTTGGGAGCACCCTACAGGTCTCACCGACCTGATCCCCCACTGCATCCTAATCCCTCAGACCACCTCAGGAAGACTAAAATGGACCTCGGCCGAGTAGAAGAGACGCACAGAAGGACAAAGATGAAGGCAAGGAGAGTTCTGATCTGGAGGTAGATATTGAGAACGGTTTTAAAATAGAAGACAGAGAGCTATTCACCAAAAAGGAATCAACAATGCTTAATTGGTGTCAGCACAGAAAGGGAAAAATGGAGATCTAAAACAAAACAAAACAAACAAACAAAAAAAAAACAAAAAAGTAAAGTAAAGTAAAACAATACACCCTCTAAAAAGTAAAGATGAGAGGAATCCTGAAGAACAGCAAAGAAAGAGAACTCACAAAGCCCTGAAGACTAAGCAAGAAACTCTGTGGCCGAGGAGGCTCAACAAACATAGCAGAACAACACAGTGGAGAAGCTTTGGAGAAGGTAGGAGAGGGCGACAGGGCTTCAGGTGAGAGGGGGGAGCTCAGATTTACATCTTTACACCCAATTCCCTTTCTGGGAGCTGATCATTGCACCCCTCTTACCACTACCCAGTCAGGAGTGGAGCCTCAGTACTGCCACAGTGAGCCTGGGCTGACCCCACAGCAGAGGGGCTAATTATTGGAACAGCCACCGATGGCCATGGTAAAGTCCATAGTGGGCCTCAAATCAGAAGGGAAGACTACTTTTCTCTCCCTGGATTCATGGACCTGGACCCAAGAAAATCTATTGGTAGAAATACCTGACTATACTATGGGGAAAGAGGGGAAACAGGGGGAAGAGTGTGAGGCTTAGGAAGGGCAGAACCACACACATGAGAAAGATGAACAGAGAAAGCAGTGAGGACGCAGATTATAGAGATGAAGACTTAGAGAAGACATAGAGTCCATCAAGCCCCACTGAGAGTGTTGGCAGATAAAGCTCCATGGATCCTGCACAGGGATAGGAGTGTTTATTCAACCCTATTCTGCCAGAGCCTGGAGTAGGGAGGCACAGACTCTAAGAGACTCTAAGAGACATTCGCCCTTCCACATTTAGTCCTGTACCTTACCTAGGACAGTGAGGCGAGTCCCGTTTCCAAAGTGCAGTGGCTGATAGTAACACAGTACAACATGAGAGTGGAAAACCCTGGAACAGCTGGTATAGGCGACCCTTCCTTCCACAGGCTACATTTCACACCAAACTCCTGGGAGCTGTACCATATACCCCACTCACCCATATTCTGAGTCGTTTCTCTGCTGTGTTCTCAGTCCCTGTGGTTCTCTAAAGAGTCCTTCTGGAATCCCAGGAGAAACCATTTTGCTTAACCTAAGATAGAGAGCTTCTTCTGCTGCTGAAAATACCTTTTCATTAGTTGCACAACATTAAAGCCTGGGAGGAAAACCGCCATCTGCTGCCTTTCGTCCCCTTTTCCCCCAAGTCTGCCTGCCAGTTCTCCTCTCCATTACCTCAGCTGAATTTAATTTGGGGGTAGGGTGGGAAGGGTGGACAGCTCTGCAGCCTGTAATGTTTTGGTCAGAGGACCAGTCCTGCCCTGTGTGATTCCTGGCTCCACTTCCCCTGTGGCCATCTCTTCTTTGGGTGAGGGAGAAAAACGCAAGAGCCATGAGCAGCTCTAAGGCCAGAAGCTTTCCCATCTGCCATGGCTATCATGATGGGACATACTCCTCAGAGTTAGGATTTGAACAAGGTGACCCTGGATGAGATTATCTGTTTCTTGTAGAGTAAGCCAGGCCGGGCACAGCCAGCCCATGAAATTATTGGAGATAGAGGCTGCCCCTCTTGTCTGCATCAAAACCAGAATTCAGATTTTCCTGGGAAAAATGCTTGTTCATCAAAACACCCTCAATCCCTGCTCCTCCTGGCAGGTCCCCAGTCCTCTAGCGCTGATTCACTCACCTACAACAGTGAGCCAGGTTCCTTCCCCAAAATGGAGAATGTTTCCAGAGCACAGTCTCCTGGATCTACTTCAAAACCCCCCCCATGCCTGTTGAGCACGAACGGCAGAGCTGGGATTCAGGGAGAGATTGTGACTGTCATAGACCTCTTCCCAGACCTGCCTCAAACACTCCATATGCCCTTCCAGAGCTTGCCTAGGACCCAGAACAGCTTGGGGGCAGGGTGGGGGTTGCGGGACGGGACACACAGCTTGGCTGCCTGCGAAATCCAGAGCAAAGGAAGACATGAAGCCTTGATAGAAAGTCTATGCCAGTGAGGTAAGACAGATCTCCATGGCTCATCTAATTATACTCCAGGCTTTCTCTCAGCTGCCCTATTTCAGGTAACGGCTCAGAGGGGAACAGCACCATCTCTTTTCCCGTCTCTGCCCTAACTCCAGAGGCTCGTCTCTGGGTGCACTGAGACCCCTCTATGCTGCTCGGTAGGTTTGCCCTTACACCCAGCCTCCCCTGAACTTCCTTCCCACAGCAGATAGAGATGGCATCTCCCTCAAGCCAGACCCAGGAGCTGGGTCTCTCTCTCTTCCAGTTTTCCCGGGAGAGAGTCCTTTCTCATCGTACCTACCCTAAAGACCCCCAGACTTACCTACAACCGTTAGCTTGGTCCCTGAACCAAAGGTGTAGTCATAGTTAGCACATCTAAATACAGCCACTCTAAAATGGACCCTTTGGAACAGCTTTCCCCCATGAGGAGCCTGGAAATAAAGCTGGAAGATGTCTTACCTATAACAGTGAGTCTGGTGCCTTCTCCAAAGAAGACTTCAGTGTTCACACAGTGACATGGGGCAAGAAAGAAAACAAATGTAAAGCGTGGGGAGAGGAGGGCCCTGGCTTAGTGTCTGGAGGACCCTGTAATAAGAAATTGCCTCCTGTGCTCTGTAAGTTTCGTGCAGAAGAACACTTTCAACTTTTGATTTCTTGAGGCTATGAACTGTGGCCTGAGTCCATCCAGAGTGCCCATTCCTCTTTCTTGAAGGATTTTCCACCCAAATGCTCCCTCTCAGAGGGTCCATCAAAGGGGCACGGGCTTGGAGAGGAGAGTAGGGTCCCAGAACCTGACTCCATTCATCGAGAGCCAGGATACCTCTGGCTTCTTCCTGAGCCCTTCAGTAGAACCGGTCCCCTTCCACTCGCCTTCCTGCATTTATTTCACTGGGGGTTGGGATTAAGGAGTCTCCTTGAGTCCTTCACCTGTAAGGTGACCTGTGAGGTCACAAAGGCATTCTTCTCTCTCTGGCTCTGTCTGCCTGGAAGCCTCAGTTCTCATCCAGGGCCCGTCCTTATCCATGGCCTTAGACTGATATGTGGACAGGATGAGGCAGAGGCAGTCCTAAACCACCCATGGGTCTATGTCCCAGGAGAAAAGTGGGACACTGTGGGCTGTGGGCCAGGCAGAAAGGTTTTTGTAAAGATTTCCCATAGGGTTGAATCACTGTGGCCCCCTGTCCCCACAATGTTACAGCTTTGTACAAAAACAGCTCCTCCCATGGGCCCGCCCCTCAGAGTCTGAAAGAAACCACCAGAGGTGCTGCTCCTTTGAGGTAGTGGAGGGTGGGGGGTGAGTGCCTGTGAGGTGGTGGCTGAGTGTGAATAGGGCCATGGCGTTCCCTACTCACCCCCAGTGTCGTTTCTTCAGGATGTTCTCAGCTCCTCAAAGCGGTGTGTATTTGAAAGGCTGTAGGCAGAGGAGGCTGGCTTTCCCCATGGTGGCTGCCCCTCTTCAGGCTGTCATCATCGTGGGAACCACCCTGTGAAGAAGCCTCCCCTTTCTATCATGGTCCTGCCCCTGAGAGTGGCAGGGAAGACTGTGCGTCAGTCAGAGGCCACATCTACTTTTCACTGAGAATCAGAGCCTTCAATACCGAGACTGTCCCTTCTGCCCAACTCTGAGTCTTTAGGGGGGATAATTGGGTCTGGAGGTCCGTAGGGAATTGGCTATGAGCTAGAAGGAGCTAGGGTTTTTCTGGATGTGGACAAAATGATAGCTGAGAGCTTGGCTGCATTTTTATTTGTTTTTTGTTTTGTTTTGTTTTTTAGTTTTATTTTTACATGCAATTTTATTGAGATATGTTCACATAGCATACAATCCTCCAAATCGGCTGTATTTTTAGGAGTGAGGGTGGGCTGAGGGAAAGCTACATGTATTGTCAGCCATCTCATTTCACATTGTAGCTCTGTAGTCCTGTGCCTCAGAAATCACCGATGAAAATCAAGTTGGGGAATTGGCTAAACAGAGGAAATCTCAAAAGCATTCACGAACAATTGAATGGTCATGTAATCATGGTCACAGTCCTCTCCCTCTCTTCCCTGAAGGGTAGAAGATATGAAGTTGTTTGTAGATATTTTATTTTCCCTCTACAAGATGACTTTAAATTTAACCTCCAAGTGAGTGGCCTAGATATCATTTCACCAGATGGCACTTCCTTTTATTGTAATTGGTTTGAGAACATGCTTTCATTTCTGCTAAAGTAAAGACACTGTGAGGGTGGGGATGATAAAATAAACATGTTCGCATCTCTGTTTTGGCTTGCCCTCAGCTTTGTTTGAGATTTTCCATGTAAGCATCCCGTTGTCTTAGGACACGGGACAGCCCGGGTGGCGAAGTGGCTGCAGGTGCTCGGTGCCGAGGGCCACAGTCGCGGGTGGTTCTGACAGTGAGGGGAATGTGTCAAAACCCTTCACTACCAATCACCCCATCGCAAGGTCTGCGGGGTGGGATCCAAAGCACTGAGATTTCCAGGTCATTTCTTTCCTTCCCTTCACATGCCTTCAGTCCCCAAGTCCCTGAAGGCCTTCTTTCATTACTCTTTTAGTACCAGAAACCAAGGACCTGTATTTTATGAAGTTAAAGTTGGGGGAAATTAAGTATAAAGGTTTTTCTTTGTCACTACTAGAGTCATCAGGGTCATCCTGGGGCATTGTAGAATTTGTTTCACTCTAATCGAGATGCTTAAAGGACGGAAAGCTGAATGCCATCTCACTTCTTTCCAAGCTCGATTCTTGAGGTGGCTGGATTCAAGACAGTGCCTCATCTCAAAGTCCTTTACCAAAAGGCAGAAGCTCTGCTCAATGGAATGATTCACCGAAGTTCTGACCGAGGGATATTATTTTACTACTACTTGCCATGAGAGAAAAGCTATTTATTTGAAGAAACTATTAGATAGTTTTATTTATCTATTTTAGTTGGCCAAATGCCAATAAATTTTTCTTTCCTTGCTTCGTATTTGATTCTAAAATTCATAAGGAAATGTATATAAGTAATGCACAGTCAAGAACATTCTAAAGAAGAAAAGCAATTGGAAAGAGTAGAGACTTGTTCTGCTATATATTAAGGCATTCTCTAAAGCGTCAGTGATTAAAGCCACACAGAACTGGTATTTGAATAAACAAGCAACGTGGCAAATTAGAAAGCCTAGAAAGAGACCAAAAACATACTGGAATTTAGTATATGTTAGGGACATTATCAATAAGGTTAGATTGGACTTTTAAAATAAATTGTGTTTATAAAACCAGGCAGCCCTGACGAAAGATAAAGTTGGATCAATTCCACATATACACGTGTATCTCTCTCATAGATCAAAGATTTGAATGTTGAGAAACAAAACCATAAAAGTACTGAAAGAAAACATGGGAAAATCCCTCTATCACCATGGAATAGGGAGGACTTTTGATTTATGCTTCAAAATCTAGAATTTAAAAAAGGCAAACTTGACTACATAATGGTGACACACTTTAATGGACTTTATAAACAAAATCAAAAGTCAAGTCTCAATGTGGGAAAAATATTTGCAATTCACATCCTGAGGGCTAATCTCCCTGGAAAAGTGAGAATATAATCCAAAAATCCAATAAAAATGGACGAAGAGCAATGGTTCAGAGAAAAAGAAAACTAAATGACACTTAACAATAGGGGGAAAATACTCACAACGATAAATGCAAAGTAAAACCACTTCTTCCTACTTTTCACCAATCTGATCAACAAAATCTCAAAATAAGGATGCATCATTCTATTGGCAAGTTTGTAGTGAAATAAGCACTTGTACACATTGATTGCTGATAAGCATGCAAAATCATATAAACCTTATTGGGAACAATTTGGAAATGTGTAGAAAAATAACAAATGCATTTACTTTTAGTAAATTACTAAAAGTAATTATGAGAACATATCTCTGTAAATACTTATGCAAAGAAATGAGAAAAAGTGTGTGAAATATTTGCATTATTTGAGATAACAAAAGAGTGGAAACAGCTCAAGTGTCCATCAGTGGGAAACTGGGTAAAAATTTGTGATATATCCATACAGTGGAATATTATTCAATGCTAAAAAAGAATAAGGATGTTTTCTGTTGCTATAGAAAGATCTCTAAGATGTATTGTTAAATGGAAAAAAGGCAAATTGCAGAAGAGCATATTCTGCATGCTACTTTTTGTCTAACAAAGGGAGGAAATAAGAATATATACTTCCGTTTAATTGCTTTTGATTAAAAAAAAAAGCACTGAAAGAATACAAAAGGAACTGATAAAAGTAACTACCTAATGGGGATGAGAAGAGTAGACAGTATTCCTGGAAGTAAAAGTAACATTTCTCAATCCTAACTTTATTACATTGCTTCAATTTTTGAGTGATAGGAATAAATGATCTGTTTAAAATTAAAACTTAAGTTCATAAAATAGAAGGAGGAAAAACACAAAATAGTGCTTAAATAATATTCCAAAATCCACTGCTTAAAAAAAACTACTTGCTTAATTTACAAAGTCATTTTATTTCCAAATATCAACTTATTTTAGAAACTATTTTATATTCATGAATTTGCTCATCGGTTCCAAATAAGGTGCTTGTCAAAAATGCACATTACTGAGTAGTTCCCATAGCTTTCAAGAGCTACGTGTATTAATTTGTGTTTAAACAAACAAACAAAAATTACCCTAGATCTTTCTGTTACAGAGCTAGGCTTCAGACTCAGCTTGTCTACGGACTAGAAAAAGGGCACGTAGTTTGTGGAAGCCATGGAGAGCATTCGAACACTGACTAGTGGTGCCGTAAGCTGGGTGTAAGGGCATGCCTCTTAGAATTTTGAGGGAAAAAAAAGAAAAAAGGAGATGGTCTGTCTAATTAATGATAACGGATTTTCCAATACACTACCATAAGTCTGAAAATAGGTCATCAATTTCTTTGATCTATTAGAATGTGACAAGGCCTCATCTTTATTACATTTTCACATTGAGACACACCATCATCAATTTAGTAAATTATTTTGACCTATTTCTTTATGCTTTTTCTGTCTCAGTCACCTCTTTTACCTTTCAATAATGTGACTTCTAAGTAAAATTTCCTTCTGATCATATAGCTGGGGATCAGGTTTACTTTGAATAGAAGCCTGACATTCATCCCCACTGGCTTTACAAAGCATAATACCACCTTGTTTTGGTATTACAGCTACTTTTAATCCCGATGGGGTTTGTTGCAGTTTTGCCACCCTGGTCAGTATGCCCAAAGGCAGTCAGCAGCTTTCTGTGAAAGGTGAGAACATGTATACGGCAGGGTTTCATTCATCACCTTGGACAGCAGGGAGCAGACTTTCCTTACTTTTCTTTAGACCTAAGTCATTGCGCTCCCAGCTTGGCCACTTGAGGGAGAAACAACAACGTGCATAGTGCTTATTCAACCAGGAGGGGGAAGCAGGGTTGTTTATATACCTTTTTCAAGGTATGTGTTGGTGTGGGAGAAACACAGGTAACAGTTTATGTATGTGTATTCCTTGAGACCTTCCAAGGCATGGTAATACACTCTCTAAAAATTTTCTCACAATTTCCTCAAATGAGAAATGGAGAATTGAAGAGGCTG
>PVKY010015411.1:0-10193 GCA_004027775.1 Bradypus variegatus | reverse complement strand
TTTATCTAGTGTATGGATGGATGAGTAGAAAGATGGGGATAAAAACTAAATGACAAATGGGATGGGATGGGGGGATGGTTTGGGTGTTCTTTTTTCATTTTTAGTTTTTTGTTCTTGTTCTGATTCTTTCTGATGTGGGGAAAATGTTCAGAAATAGATTGTGGTGGTGAATGCATAACTAGATGATCATACTGTGAACAGCTGACTGTATACCATGGATGACTGTATGTTATGTGATTGTGTTTGAATGAAACTGAATAAAAAAAATAAAAAAGGGAAAAAATTCACTACAAGAAGGAAAGGAGAAATGCCATTTTTTGAACCCCTGCTACTTTCTAAATGTAATATGTTTAATCCTTGCCATAACCCTTTGAGATGGATGCTATTACCCACATCTGACAGCAGCAGCTGGATATGAATCCAGGGCACACAAGCCAGAACTTTTGGAGGCAGATTTGGCCTTCTGACATTGGCTTTTGTAAAGGGCAACAAGTGGCCTCCACCACAAACCATCTCAGGCACCACCGAAAGAAACCTGTGTGACTCCGCCCCACCCAGAGTGCCATGACTCTGGGGCTCCTGAACTGGGGACGGGCCAGGATGACCCTGCTGAGGCTCCTTAAACTCCTCTTCCTCCCCTCCTCTCCATCAGCCCCTGGGGCCATTGCGATTAAGGCACCCCTGTCCTGTGAGCTTGCAATTGGGAATTAGCTAGATTTGAATTTGAAACACATCCTCGCATACCAACTGTGGGACCTTAAGTAAGTCACTCGTTCACTCTGGCTCCTCTTCTGAAAATAGGGTATCAAAATGCCTACCTCCCAAGATTGGCACGAATATTAAATAGAGCAGTGCATTGAAAACATACAAAATGGCAGCTGGTACATACTAAGCACTGGATGTACTAAGCACTGTACATAGTAGCACCGGTAGCTGCTACTGTTACACGACATAGTCTGGGGAACATCAGTCTGATGCTGAACGATGGTGATTATGTTCCAGGGAGGAAGAATGGGCCCTTGAGCACTGGCTGACACTACCCACACTTTCAGGCAATCCAAGCATCCTGGATTGGTTATTGTGCCAGTTGGAATATATTGTGTCCCCAAATGCCATTATCTTTGATGTAATCTTGTGTGGGCAGACATTATCAGTTTAGCTCAGATTTCCTTGAGTGTTTCTTTGGAGATGCGCCCCACCCAGCTGTGGGTGATGACTCTGATTGGATATTTCCATGGAGGTGTGGCCCCACCCATTTAGGGTGGGGCTTGATCAGTGGAGCCTTATATATAAATGAGCTTATGGGCAGAGGGAACTCAGTGCAGCTGTGAGTGATGTTTTGATGAGGAGCTACAGACAAGGGAGACACTTTGAAGAATGCACCAGAACTGAGAGAGGACAAATACCCCAAGGGCAACGAAGAGTGACATTTTTTGAGGAACTGCAGCCTAGAGAGGAACGTCTCTCTAGACGTTTTCAAAAGGAAAGCCATTTTGAAACCAGAACTTTGGAGCAGACGCCAGCCACGTGCCTTCCCAGCTAACAGAGGTTTTCCAGACACCATTGGCCTCCAGTGAAGGTACCCGATTGTTGATGACTTACCTTGGACACTTTATGGCCTTAAGACTGTAACTGTATAACCAAATAAACCCACTTTTATAAAAGCCAATCCATCTCTGGTGTTTTGCATTCCAGCAGCACTAGGAAACTAGAACAGTTATCTTACCTTTGACCCCCTCCTCCCCACAGGAAACGCCTAGAGGGTAATGAGGAGACCAAGCAGGGCTCTGTGCTCCTCCTGGGGAAAAAAAAAAAACACAAATCAAGGCCCAGCCCAGGGCTGCCTGATCACTACCCTTGATCTGCAAACATGTAGCAGATCACTGGGGAGTGACCCAAGCCCTTGTTCCCAGGTGTCCACAGTGCATCTGGGGAACAACAGAAGGAACCACTAATTACAGCACACAGAAAGAAATGAGGGCTGTCCGAACCCAAAGGGAGGAATAATTGAGCATCCCTGGGAATATTAGGGAAGACTATGGAGAAGGAGGTGGTGGCATTTGAACCAGACCTTAAAAGACAGGTAAGACATTGTGGAATGGCATTCCGGGCTGAAAGCACAGCATGAACAAAGGCCTGGAGGTGGGAATATGCAGGGTTTATTTAGGCAGCAAAGTAGTTTGATAAGGATGGAGTACTGGGGTGTGAGAAGACTGAGGTGGGAGCTGGCAATGAGGGGCCACTGAGCCTAAGGTCAGGGAACACAAAATCAAGGTCATGACCACCATAGAGAGAATGAGGATGTGCAATTGTAAATAGGATAGTCATAGAAGGCCTCTTTGAGGTTACATTTAAGAGGTAAGGAACCAAACCACGTTACTATCTAGGGGATGAGTATCCTAGCAGACAGAATATCTGTGCAAAGGTCCTGAGGCCACAGGGTGGCTACCATGTTGGTGCTACATTAAGGAGATCAGTGTGGCTGGAACAGTGGGATGGATGGAAAGGGGGTAGGCCGTGAGTTCAAAGAGGTATAGGGATCCGGCTCATGAAGGGCCTTGGGGCTTAGGCTTTCATTTGGATGAAATGGAGATCCATCTTAGGATTTCCAGTAAAGGAGCAAAGTGATCTGACTTAACCTGACTTACTTTTTTAAAGGATAGCTCTGGTTGCTGTGTAGAGAATAAACTGCAGAAGGCCAAGGGTGGAAGCAGGAGACCAGTGAAGAGGCTATTGCTGAAATCCAGGTGAAAGATGATGGTGGCTGGAGCCAGGGTGTTAGCCTTGTAGTACACCCCAGTTTCCCCAAGTTAAAATGGAGTTTAGGTTTAGATCCTCTGCAGCCCATCACCACAAAAGTCCCGTCGGGATGGAATGTCCGGAACCTCCAGTTAGTGAGGTACCAGCCTAGGAAATGAAGGATTGTGGGGCGCGTGGGCAGCTCCTTGAGCGGCAGGGATCTTGGTGCCCACGGGAATGCCAAAACAGATGCGCGCCCCGCTAAGCGCGTCAGGAGCGCGGGGCTCGGCATAGGGAGGGGTGTCCACTCACTCGTGCTCCCTAGAGACTGAACCGGGAAGGGCGTGAAGGCGGGCCCTTCCTCCGAGCCCTGTAGCGAGTCCTAGGCACCTGGCTCTGCGTGCGCGCGGGTATGCGGCCGCTCCGCTAGCGAAGGTGTGGGCATCGTGCGGGCAACGCCATTAACACCCATTCCATATGCCCACCCCCCACCCCCAGCTCTGCCCCTTTTATCTCGCTTGCCCTTACTCCCATCTGTCTGCTTGTCTGTCTGTCCAGCTCCGGCTTCGGTTCACACGGCCTCGCCGGGGTCCCTCTGGCGGTCGCCGTAGCCGCGCAGCCTCGCTGGAGGAGAAGAAAATCATGAATGAAATGGATGCGGTGCTTTGGCTTCCCCGCCCTCCCGGTCCAGGCAACCTCAGCGCGGGGGAGGCAACTGCTGGGGCTCCGCGGGGAGTTGGGGTCGGCTGAGATTGCGGTCAGGGGTTAAGGGTCCGCAATACGGCCACCCTCGGGCCTTAGACACAGCCGGAGCTCCTCGTCCCCAGTCCCCAGCCTCCAGCCCCGCCAGCCCGGGGACCCTGCGCAATTCCCCGGGAGCGGCGCAAGACCGCCCGGGGGCGGGGCGGAGCCGGGGACGCGGGTTGGGGGCGACCGGCGGCTGCGCCCGAGACTCCTCAGCCGAAGCGCATTCGGTCGGGCAGTCGGGTGAGGGAGTGCGCACGGAGCGGGACTGAGCGCCAGGCGGACGGACCGACGGACGGACGCCTCCGCACACGCAGACGCACAGAGCTCGGCGCGGCTCCCATAACACACACATACACACACGCAGACACACACTGGGGCACACGCAGACACACGTACACTTGTGCGCACACATCCTCCCGCCAGCCTGTCAGCCCGCTCGCCGGCGCCCGGAGCCCGCTCTGGCCGGTAAGTACGGCGCCTTTGTGTGGTGTGGGGAGCTGGAAGACGGAGAAATTAGCGTCCCTCCCGAGCGGCCCGCAGCTGATACCTCCTTCTGTCCCTAGGGCCCGAGAGCCGGCTCCCGCCCCCGCCACGCCCCCATGGGGCTCCGCGCGCCCCCGAACGGGGGGAGGGGTCCTGCACGCGGGGGAGGGGGCCCGGCGTTTGGTAGCCAGGAGGCAGCTGCAACCACTCCCCACGAAGCTCTTGTGCAGTTCCGGGAAGGATTTGGAAGAGAGGTCTGGGGTCAGAACGTCTGCGGCCAAGGGCAGTGTGCGGCTCTTGACTGCATCGCCTCTCCTGGGTCTGAACCTCAGAGGAAGGTTGGAGACCGCCGCTACCCTGCTGGCCTGGAAACCGCAGCTCCCAACCTTCCCATAGCTTCGGCTCTGTCGGACCCTGTCCTTTGGCCGCCCGCTTCCCACCCACGTCCAAGATAAAAGCCCAGCACGTTCCCCTCCCCCGGCATGCCGCTTTTTCTGGTAGAGGCACAGGCTCCTGCAAAACGCGGAGATTGCCCGGGTGGGTCAGAGCCTTGGGAGGCTGTGTGGGGGTTACCTTACCAAGAATCACGTGGCTTAGAGGGTCAGGACGAGGCGAACCTTGGAAACTCATTTAACCCCCTCATTTTACAGATGGGAGAAACTGAGGCCCTGTGAGGTGGCTTCACCAAGGTCATCAGAGTTAGTGGCAAACCCTGCATTAGAATCTAGGGGTCCCTGGCTTTCATACTTAATCCTCTCCCCCACTCAATTTGTTTCTGTAGGGGAAACCCAGAACCCAAAAATGTACCTAAATGTACCACAAAAGTCTTTGTAATTCCAGCCCTGCCCCCATTTGGAGCAGCAAGTGCCATTCGTTTGCTACCATCCTTGGGTTGGGGGGTGGGGGTAGGTTTGCTTTTAATTCGCCTCTTTCAGCCTGGAGGAGAGCTCTCTTATGCAAGCATTTCAGATTTGGTTTGGGGGAAGGAAACAACTCTGAGAGATCAGATTTCAGGGTATTAGTCCTGGTTCTCCCAGGAGTCAGGGTGCCTCAGTGTCCTCAGTTGGACCAGGTGATGTGGGATTCAGATTCATCCCCTTCTCCCTCCTTGACCTGAGTGCATGCCCTCCCAGGCACTCCCTCTTCCTTCTTAAGGGCCAAGATCTTCTAATCCAACCAGGACTCTTTATCCCTGTATCCCCCCAGCCTCTTTAATCATTCCTTTGTGGAGGACCCCAAGTCCTTCATGTTAGGCCACCTCTTCCTCCTTGATGTTCATTGTGTGTGGCCTCTTGATGTTGCTGACAAAGCTGCTTGGAAAGCTTGAGTTACAGCTGTGGCAGGCTCTGATGGTGTCAAGGACAAGGCTCTCTCAAGGGCAGCTGGGTGTCCCCAGAGCTGAGCCTGCTGCCTGACACAGAAAGGGTGCCGGAGAGGTATGTTGAAGGAGTGCATGCACAGCTGGATGGTGGATGGATGAGGTCACTCGCCTTTGAGGAGACTCCCTTGCCTGGGATAGTTGGCCAAGATGGCGATGTTCAGTCTCCCTCAAGAGCTTCCTTCTTGCTAGCAGCCTGACAAGAGGCAGAGCCACAGGAGCCCCAAGGCATCACTCCAGGGGCCACCAGTCACACTGTGTTCCATGTCAATGGCTTTGTGTTCCAAGAGGCACTGTGAACACCTGCGCTTTTGAAGTATGGAGGCCTCCACCCTGAGAGTGAGGACATCTGGGTTTCAAAGCCCAGTCTCTTCCTCACTGGCTGTTCAATCTCCGTAAATGCTTTTAACCCCTCTTGTTTTCAGTTTCTCCATCCAAAAAATAAGAGCACTGGATTGGAAGATTTCCAGGATCCCTTTCAGCACTGAACTGTTGTGGAGGTTTGGGTGGGGTAGAGGGTATGGGAGAGAGTCATTATTTATATAACTGCTATCAGCCTGGTTTTCCTCCTCTGTGAGGGAATAATCCCCAACTCAAAAAATTGTGAAGATGAGATGAGATCATGTGTGTAGGGTACTTAGCACAGTGCCTGGGACATAGCAAAAGCTCAGAAATTGTTAGCCTATGGATCTACCTTTCGTTTCTTCCCTGTTTCAGATCATCCAAGGGCATGGGATTTTAGGGCTTCAAAGCCCCCTTCCCTCAAAAAATCCCTCCGCCACTGACCTATTCCTGGATTTAGGACTCAGCCAGCATAAGATACCCATGAAACTTCCTTGAGAAGAGTAGCACTTCTGTTTATCACTTATTTGCATCTTAGGGTAATTGAATTTAATAATCTTTATATAGTGTCAAGGCTGTTCTTATACTCTATTACTTACACTTAATTCTCATAACATCCCCACGATATCGGTGGTGTTATCATTCCCATCTTACAGATGGGAAAGTTAAGACTCAGAGTTTCATTTGTCTAAGGATCGGCATCAGAGAGATGTACCTCCAACTCAGATCATCTAACTCCAAATTCTTGATTCTTTCTTCTGAATCATTTTGCCTGCCCTCTCCCAAGACATGCCCAAAAAGAGAGCCAGAGAACCCTTTGGAAAGAGGAGAGAAGGAGGGATTTTGTCCTTCTGGAAGATCAGGAATGGCTTCTTGGAGAAGTGAGGTACCATCTGGGCTGGGCCTGAATGGTTGCATATTAGAAAAAAGGAGGAAAGATATTTCACATAGTGGAATTGGCATGAGCAGAGGACACACAGTGGATTCTTGTAGGGCATGTACAGAAACTGGCAAATGATTCACTCTTAGCTGCAGCAGAAAGGATAAAAGAAAAGCCATGAGATGGAAGGCTGTGTAGGAGGGTGAAGGCAGTTCTTGGGGGCGTCAAGTGCCGAGCTAAGGAGGTGGTCTTCAGTTTTTGAGTAGAGGGAGAGACCTGATCAAAGCTGGCCACTAGGAAGCTCACAATGGCTGCCCCATGGACAACAGATTTGGAGGGGGAGAGCCTGCTGGCAGGGAGCCCAGGTGGGAAATTATGACAATGGTCTAGGTGAGAGATAATGTCTGGACTGGGGGTGGTTATAAGAATGGAGAGAAAAAGAAGTTGATGCAAGAAGCCACCGGGTCCGCAGGATTGGCAATTGATTTGATGTGGGGGCTGGAAGGAGGGAGGAATGAGAGGTGATAGCAAGGTCTTGAGCCCGAGTGGCTGAGGAAGTCATTCACAGGAAGAGCCTAGCAAGAGCAGGAGGAGAACTGAAGCTTAGGAGTTGGGGGCCCTGGATTTGACAGGGAACCATAGTGACTCCTCCTGAAAGGCTGGCTCTCTGAGCACACCATCCTGTCAAGAGCCAGTTCATTCATTCATTCATTCTCCAAATATGTATAAACATCTGTTGCATGCCGTGTTGTTTTAGGCTCCGGGCATGTCTGAAAAAAGACAAACTTCCTGTCCAAGATCTACCAGGGGTAACAGAAAATAAAACATAAGCAAAGATACAATGTTTCAGGTCATGAGCAATGCTCTGAAGAAAAATAAAGTCGGGTGAGGGGTAAGAGATGGGAGTAGAAGATAGAGGAGGAGAGTTGCTTTTAAATACAGTTGTCTCTAAGGAGGTGAAATTTGAGCAAAGAACTGAATAAAGAAGGAAGTGAGGAAGTGAGCCATGAAAAAACCTGGGGAAATAGCATTTTAGGAAGAGAAGGCTACAAGTGCAAAGTCCTTGAGGTAAAAAGAGCTTGGTGTTTTCAAAGAACAGCAAATATGACTGGAAGAACTAGGCAAAGGGGAAGAGTGGTAAGGAAAAAGGTAAGAGGGAGGGGTAGGACGAGTTCATGTAGGTGCTTACCGGCCTAAGGAATAGGAAATTGCACGGTATTGATGAGTCCAAGAGAACCTGAGTCCTATTCTTGTATTTCTAGTATCTAGCAAACTGAGCCTGACGCCCAGCAAGGGCTCAGTACATAGTTATTGAATGAATGAATGTTGGAAATGAACGTTTAGGTACAAGATGTGACACATCTCATCTTGGACTTATATGAACCAATAAATAAAGACATGCCATAGTAAATTGTATTATGATCAAAATGATAAAGCTCAGATGATTTTGAATGTCTGTGTTGTCATTCAAATATGAAAATTTGAGTCGAATCTGCATATTTTA
Source organism: Bradypus variegatus (assembly GCA_004027775.1). Classification (NCBI taxonomy): domain Eukaryota; kingdom Metazoa; phylum Chordata; class Mammalia; order Pilosa; family Bradypodidae; genus Bradypus; species Bradypus variegatus. The sequence goes on along the minus strand of PVKY010015411.1, from coordinate 2,120 downwards.
TTCAGTATGTTTGGTATTATAAATGCTGCTGTTGACTAAGACTAAATAGTAAAAAAATACCTGAAGTGACTTTAAAACAATTGAACAGTAACACTTTTGACCTTCCCTCATCCCCCTTCCAGCACAAATGCACATCCCACTGGCTTCATTTCACATTTTGCCTTGTATAATGCTTGTGCCCTCAGCCATTTCCTCACAGAGATTTTAAAGAAACACTTCCAGCACTAAGGCCCTTATTTGCAGGGCAAAGATTTATCATCTTTTACTATCAATTGACAACTTCCCAAAAAGGCAGAGAGAATGGGGGCAAGGGAGAAATCATTTCTAGAAATATAAATTCTTCATCAACCAATTGATTGTTTAAGTGTATCTACAAGTGGGAATGGAAAAACTCCAGAAGGTGGTTAATCATTTAAATTTTGTCCTCATTAATTTGGACACAGGGGATATGTGAACATTTCAAAATATATGGCACCCTGTACCAAAAATTTAACCTACTCTCCCGGAAATATGTCTAAACCAATGTTCTTTCCGGTTTGGATCAGCTCAGCTGTCTCTTATGTTCTTGTCCTAAACTTATTCTTGATTAAATGATCTGGAGTGAGGCTCTTCTCTTTTCCTGTTCTCAGTTTCTCATCTCTCTATCTGTGGGAGGTGGTGCTTGGGTTTGGGGGGCCCCTGAAGCCTTAAACTCTCATGGCTTGTGCTGTCTGTGGACCCACACTGTTGTCTTCTCAGAAGACAGGACCACATGGGAGGGTGAGCGCCCCTTGATTTGGTGGATGTGAGTCACAGGGTCCTGCCGCAGATATGCTGATGATGCCATCAGCAGAGGGAGCCAACTACTGGGCTGGATCGCCTTGGGAGGGGGGCAAGATGACATGTAGTCTCTATCTCTTATCTCTAGGCCACTTGGTCCAAACTCCATCCGAATCCACAGGTCTGTCACTTCTAGAAATGAGAAACTCAGGTCATCATCCCCAGATAAAAACCAAAAGCTCTTTTAGTTTTTGAACAATGCCATCATTAAAAAGCTCCTCCTTACTTTAAGCTAGGGAATTATGGCAAATAAGATGTTCCCCCATTCTTCAATATTGTCTCCATCTCTTCTGCATTTGGGGAGATGTGGAACTAGCATCGTGGCCAGTCTGGCAAAGCTCAGAAATCCTCAAACTCTTGGAGCCAAAGAAACCTTTTCCCACTGAGCTGCAGGACGTAGAACAAAAGCCACCCTCCTTCCTGTGTCCTTCTTCGAGCAGTCTTGATTTGAGTTACCATTCCTGGGGTGCAGCCTATGGCACTGGATTGAGAGGGGGCTCCCTTGAGCTATATGCAAGGGGTCTGCAGTTTACAGATTTGTAAGAGAGCAAGCATCTTGTTGGAAATTCTTTACTTCAGGGTGAGGTAGGAAATAAACTATTCATAGCCACATCTCCTGGTTACTGTGATGGCAAAATAGACTCTAATCTCCACCCTTTTCATGGTGAGAGTTGGTCAGAGTCATTAGTGAGAAATACCAAGTCTGAAGAGTTGACATGAAATGCCCCCATCTCTCTGGAAATCCTTCCGTGGTGGGGAGCATGAGTCAACTTCTCAGACTGTTTTAAGACTAGTTATATGTATATTTCATCATCTACCTAAGGGTGTTGCCCAGCCTTTAAAAAATAAACTGCAGTTATAAAAATAGTAAAACCATTCTAGAGAACAAATGTGAGAAGATTAACCATTATTTTATATAATTCTAATTTTTCTATAGATGTGTATTTTTTAGTAATTGAAACCATGCCACATAATATTTTTAGCCTACATTTTTCACTTAACATTTAATCATAATTTTTGTGTTGACACATGGTACTCATGCTATCCTCAATGGCTTTACTCTAATTTATTTTACCATTTCACTATTGTTGAGCATAGTAGCAAACATCTTCAAGCATACAGCTTTTCCATCTCAGATACACAAGGCATCCATTTTATGCATCCTCAAGAAGGCATGACAGGACCTAGGGGGTTAGTGAGAGGTACAAGGGAAAGATATGTGTCATCTGTGAACAGATACAGGTTGGTTTTGTGGACACAAATGTGGCCAAGGGCCCTGGGGTAGAAAGAGATCAGGGAAT
>PVKY010015410.1:0-10193 GCA_004027775.1 Bradypus variegatus | reverse complement strand
AACTCCTTGATTAAAATTTTGTGACTTCCTTTCAGTTGGGACCATAGCACTCTCCTGAGTGCAAAACAGAATGTACTTTAAGTTTTTTCCCCAAAGTGGTGATTGATACCTTGTTGCTATGTAATACCTAGTGAAGAACCTTTGGAAGTCAATGTACACATCTGTAAAAGGAGTGACTGCCCTGGTTGAAGCCTATCCACTCAGAACTGAGCTAAGCTATGCAGACCACATAGGAAATTGAACTTAGAACCCTCACCTAATTAACTGACTCTTAATTCAATCAGCTCCACTATAAAAACATTAACTGTCAGAGCTGAAAAAGGGACCTTAGGTACACTTACTGCTAAAGTTTGCTAAAGCTGATAGAGTGTAATATACCAGAAATGGGCTAGCTTTTTCAATAGGGATTTATCTATTTACAGTTCTAAGGCCATGAAAATGTATGAATTAAGGCTTCAAGCAGAAGTTATCTTCTTGGAGGAAATGCTGCTGGCATCCGGGGTTCCTCTGTCACATGGGAAGGCACTTGGAAGCGTCTGCCGGTCCTTATCTTATGAGCTCTGGTTTCAATGGTTTTCTCTCTCTTAGTTTCTCCAGATCAAACTCTGGATTTCATCTCTTAGCTTCTCTGAGCTCTCTGAGTTTCATCTGTCTTTTATCCTCTCATAAAGGACTCCAGCAAGGGGGTTAATACCTACTTCGAATGAGCTGGGTCACATCTCCATGGAAACAACCTAACCCAAAGGTCCCACCCACAAGAGGTCTGCTCCCACGGGGATGGATTAAAAGAACATGGTCTTTCATAGATTCAAACCAGCAAATTTTCTAACCAAGTTCCCCATTTTACAAGAGGGGAAATGAGATGAGAGAGGAAAGGAGAACTACCCAGTGATCAGGGGGTCAATAGAAGTGGTAGGACAGAATCCAGATCTCTCAACTTCTAACCACAGTATCAGAAAATGCCAACAATAACGTCAAAGGACATAGAATATGTATTTCTGCATGAGAAGCTGCACTTCATTTATACAAAAAACTTTAAGTCTCCTCTTGACACTGATGTGCTCAAATTCAGTAACTTAATTGTTTGAAATTGTTTTGCATTCCTTAAATGAAAGGCACTGTGGAAAGCTATTTTAAATGACCTTGAAACGGAGGCTGCTACCCTTGAAGTAGGCTATTTCAGGTTTGGGGTGTGTGTTGGACATCTTTTCCTAAATGGAATCTCATTGCATGGATTTCAGACTTTTGTCCTGCGAGTTACCTGTTCTGTTGCCCAGCTGTTGGAGGTACGCTGTATAGTCTCTTGCCTCTGTTGCCTTTGGGGAGACTTGGGCTTGGATAAATGTCAGCGAATAGGACCTGCAGAACCCAGATGGACTTAGATATGAAGTCGAGTGGAGGCCTTTTGCCTGGGATGACAAGTTTATGCAGAATCTTGAGGAAGCTGAGTGGAATCATGCACATACAGTACCAGTTTTCAAACTTAAGTGTGCGTCAGAATGACCTGGAAGGCTTGTTAAAACACCGATTTCAGATCCCACCTATGAGGTTTCTGATTCAGCAGGTCCAGATGAGCCAAAAAATTTACACGTCTATCAATTTCCTTGGTGATGCTGATGCTTCTGTCCCACGGACCATAATTTAAGAGCATAATGTGTTGACGCACATAGCTGATATCCAGCAACACACAGCTGACATCCAGTAATTTTAACAGCACACAAAGAATTCTGGAGGCTTTGCTTGTAATGGGCCCTCTGGGCAAGGACTTAGCTTTTTCCTTTGGGTCAACTTGGGTCTCCAGTAATGTGGCCAGCATTTAGAAAGGCATTTGATATTCTGGTTTTAATGTAAACACTTCCCACCTGTCCCAAGTATGTGTGTCCCTTTCCAAGAGCTTCCAACATTTCTGACATTGGCAGAACCCTAATCTTTTCTCTCCTCCCCTTCTCAATCTCGCTCTCCTGGCCCACATCTGTTCTTTTCACAGCTGTGGCTTTTTCATTCTGTCTGCTTCTCTTTCTTCTCATTACCAACACTACTCCCTCGCACCCCACCCCACCAGGATCAAAATACTCTGTTTTTATTTATTTACTCCACAGCTGTCAGTGTTGTGTCTGGGTCACTGCAGAGCAGCTCGCAGGGAAATGTGATCCTTGGAGAGTCCTTAAAATTACAGATACTTGTAGTAACCAGTGTATGCGCAGTCAATAACACAGACATCTCTTTGGTCCCTGGATTGGACTGAAAATGGCTGGCTTAGGGCTTTGTGCCAGGGTGACCCCAGGAAGAATGAAGCCTAGTGGATTCAGGTCATTTAAAGATATTAAACAATTCTGAGTATTTAAAAATTTTAGCACCAGGAAAGAAAACCAAGTTGTTCAGTGGAAAGAGCTCTAAATTAGGAGTCAAGGAGCTGAAATTCTGATTCCAACTCTGCCACCAATAAGCTGGATGACCTTGAACAACTCCCCCACACCCCACTGTCTCTCTTCTCTCATCCTTCAATTATCGGTGTTAGTCTTGATTTTCAAAGTCCCTTCCTCATTTGTGGGAGTAAGTACTGAGAATGTGAAGACTCAATGGAGTTTTGAATTTTTATATGGTGGTTCGACATTCTATATAGCGATCCCAGGTTGGGTTCTAGGAATTCCCAAGTTTTCAGTGGAGTAATTGACAAATCAGGAAGTGCAGGATTTTCAGGCAGAAAGATTAGGTCAGTGAAAGCAACATAAATCAACCAGTAAGGATTTATTCGTAAGTAAAATTCTAAAGGAGATTTGAGAAAGGCATCCTGATATGCACTCATCCCACCAGTGGTGGAGAAGGCCCTAAACTGGAACAGATGTATGGAAGGCAATCCATATGAAAGTTGAATCAATGTGAAACAAAATGAAAATGACCAGAATCAGTGAGTCTGTCAGGTCTTTCCTTCCTATCTATGCTCTGAGCAAAACCGACACTAAGAAAAATGGCAGAGTCATGCAGATAGCTATAGAGAAATCATCTAATGGGTGAAATTAATGATGTTCCTGGTAAAAATTTCAATTTAATTGCATTATTTCTCACATTACCAGGTTATTTTTCTGGGAAGTGGTTAGTGTCACAATGGTTAAAAAAAGAAGAAGAAAAAAAATCCTGTTTAAATCTAATCTATTTATTTTTCTTAGTGTCATAATTATTTTTGTTGTTACTAAATGGTGACCACCAAAAAAGATGTAAAATTTATCAAATAGTAATTCAATTTTTGAAAAAATTAAAATTTACAGTACATAATCGTAACCTCTACTTCAGTTAAATATTACAATAGCCCTATGAGGTAGATAAGTAACCATTATTTTCATTCATCACATTAGGGATCTGGGGACGGGGGATATGGGACTTTGCTAAGTTCACACAGATAGTGAGCATGGCGAAGTCACCAAAATATAGCTCTTAATTTCAATTAATTAATTAAAAATTAAAGTCTTGGTACCAGCAAACCTGTGTAAATGAAGATAAATAAGTTAAGCTTTCTGTTCTGAGATACAAGTGGAGAAAGTCAAATGTGTAAATGAGGTCATATGTGTAAATGAGATGGGTGCAATAATGAGTTACAGGTGCTGTGATAAAAGTACGTGAAGACTGCAATAGAAGCATAAATGTGGAAACTTCAGGAAAGGAAGTCAAACTTTTTTTCTATTAATCTATAAATTATTCGTAAGGTTTCTGTCTGACAGATATTTATATTGCATTTTGTTATAATTATCTTTCTCAATATAAAAGTTAAATATTTTCTTATGTAGAAAAATTGACTGTCTTCCACATTTCTGTAAAACAAGTATAATTTATTACTTTACTTAAATTATAAATCAAACATACTTTTCCATGGAAATAAACATCTCAAAAAAGGTTTGGAAATATTTGGTTGAGGAAAGAATAAGGAAGTGGCCTGTTCTGGGCATTCTGTGGAATATTAAAACATTGGTATACAGCATGCTGGTCACTTTTCTTTACAGGACTTTGAGTACATTCCAATAATTTTTCAATTTAAGGATTCTCCATTCCATCATTATAATCATTCTCCTGACTTTTTTTTTTCAGAGATGCAGAAGTTTTTATTGGTCACTAGTTCCCCAAAGGGTACCCTGCTTCTCTGCCTCAGTGCCTCAGAACTTCGGTGTCGTTGGTCTCAGATGCCACTTTGCCACCCACGATCCTGCAGGTGGTGGCCTTATGGATGGCCTGCATGGAGTTGCCGCTGCCCAGGGCGTCGCTGCGACTGAAGTCCTCTCCATCTTCTAGTAGGCAGTGATAAGTGGCAATCTCAGTCTCCAGCTTGACCTTGATGTTCAGCAGGGCCGCATACTCCTGGGCCTGGCGCTGCCCCTCTGCCGGGGTCTGTGACAGCTCCGACTCCAGGTGCAGGAGGACCCCGCTGAGCTGCTCCATCTGCAGGGCATAGCAAGCTTCCACCTCCCGCAGGCTGTTCTCCAGGCTGGCTTTCGGGTTCCTCATGGAGTCCAGGTCAATTTCCAAGGACTGGACAGTACGTCTCAGCTCCATGAGTGTCATCTCAGCAGACTGAGAAGTGACCACTGTGGTCCTCTCTTCAATCTGCTGAGACCAGTACTTGTCCAGCTCCTCTCGGTTCTTCTGAAACAACTTGTCATTCCGGGCTTGGATGTCTGCCATGATCTTGCTGAGGTCCTGAGACCTGGGTGCTTCCACCTCCGTGGTCAACCCAGAGCTGGCAATCTGGGTTGTAGGCCCTTTACTTCCTCCTCATCATTCTTCTTCATGAAGAGCAGCAACTCCTTGAGAGCCTCGATCTCCATCTCTAGCTGCAACTGAGTGATGGTGTCATCAATGACCTTGCAGAGGATGTTGCTCTCCACAGACTGGCACATGGCCAGGTCAGTCTCTTACTTGACTCCAAAGTCCCCAACAGCCAGCTGGGCATTGTCAATGTGCAGAACGATGTGGGCGTTGTCCACAGAAATTTCAAAGATCTGAGCCCTTGGTTCCTCGATGATCTTGAAATAGTGGCTCCAGCCCCTGACCTAGGGTCCCTTCTTCTCCAGGTGTTCCCAAATTTTGCCCTCCAGTCTCCAATTCTCAGTTTCCAGGCTCCTCATACTGGCCAGGTAGGAGGCCAGGCAGTTGTTCAGGGCTTGCATGGTCTCCTTCTTGCCCTGGATGCCCCCTATTCCAGCCAGACCCCCAGCCACCCCGCCTGCCAGGCCCTCAGACCCCCAGCTGCCCCGGGAGCTAGAGGAATGGGACATGGAGATCCAGGAGCCCGAGTCTCTGGCACCCACACAGATGCTGGTCACGCTGCTGGCTGGTCAGACTCAGTGGCTGGGCAACTGGACCACGCTCAGGGATGGGTAGTTGGTGGACAAGGTGGTGGAGCAGGTGGTGAAGCTCATGTCGTCTGGGGAGTAAGGAGAGAGGCCAGGGCTCGGGATATGGATGCAGATTCCTGCCTTCATTTCTTATCCTTCATCTCATATTCTCCATTTTCTCTGTTTGTAAGTTCCAAGCCTAAAAGTTCTACTGCTATTATATCTTTATATTGTTTTTGAAGTCTGTGACCTCTTTTAAAAATAAATGCATGTATTAATTACTCTGGAGCATGAAGACATAACCTCTCAAAGATTATACAGTCATTTGTAAAATGAATCAATACTTCTAGTTAGCATGTCCCCATTAATTTCTTCTAATGAAAGACATGCTCTAAAATTAATATGATGAAAGAATCTTTCGCCAAACGTATGTGCAAAAATTCCTTCAATAAATACTTAGTAAGCAAGAGCAGCTATGCTGCATTAACCAGTGGAAGTCTCACAGGAAACTTAGGAATGATTTAATTAAATCCCTTCATTTTAGAGAAGTTCAGTAATTACTATACATCACCCAGCAATTCAGAAGGAGAAATTGCACTAGAACATTGCACTTTTGATTTCTATCCTCAGAGGCTATTTTTCCTGTCACTGACTTAAGGTCAATGGCATTTTCAAGCAGGCAATTTTCCCAATCTCAACACTTTCACCACAAAGTCAATCCCATCACAGGTTCTTTCAAGACCTTTAATTCAGCAAATGTTGTGCCAAATCCTGCTTAAGATATCCAGTTAGAATAATACTTGGAAACTTCAATTAGATATTTGCAAAATTCCTTACCAACTAATCAAAGGTACTATTCTACAGAGCAAAGAGCCCTTCATTGTGAGTCAGTGAGGGATTCTACAAATAATTTTCTGAGACCCTTCAAGCACGTCCCTTAATTTATTTAGGTCCCCATTTTATCATTGGTAAAATTATGGGAGTGTTTAAAGAACTCAATATTTTTTTCTGACTTTCAGTTTTTACGAGTCATAATTGGCCATTTTATAGATATTGCTAATGACAAGACGAGAGCCTTTATCTTAAAAAATAAGTAATTCCGTGCCTCACTTGTTTTGATTTATGTCTGATTGTTCCTTGATTTAAGTACTTTATATTGAATTTTTGTTTTGTTTTATTTTTAGCATATTTGTCTACATTCTTATCAATCTACAGTGGTTTTGGCACTTGTTTACCAAAAAATGATTGAACTGTAAAAGAAAATGACTGTTAAAAGGTCATTTTTAAACCTAATTGTGAATAGGCTGTTAAACACCTCTATGCTTTTGTTTATGAAATTGACAGGAAATTTAGCCTTGGATCAAGCCATCTCAGCACACAGTGAGAAAAATTTGGCGATCCAAACTACCCATTGGAGAGCAGACTAAAAATTCTTCTCAAGTGGCTTCAAGCTGGAATGGATTGCTTCTTGAATTCTTTCCGTCTTCAATTCTCATGATTCTGCAATAACTCTACTTCCTGAACATAAAAATAGGCTGTTAGCAGAGCAGTGGAATGGTGGCTTCCTTCCACCTTCGGAAGGAAGGTTCTCTGTGAGGTGAGTAACCTGCAAAGCTGGACAGTTCCGATTCCAAAATGGGTTCACCTTTACTCAACTCAAGTGAAACACCCCTAATTTTTGACGAGCTGTTAAGACTGAGAATAGTGAGATATAGTGATCTCTATTCTTGGAAGTGAAAGGTACTCTAAAAATATACATATAATTGATATGACATTAATAGGCTCTCACTCTATCCTTCCTTCACACCCTCCAGTCTATCGTCAGTAAAAGCATCCAAATATAAAATAGATGGGTAGTATTCCATTCCATGGGATCTTGAAATGTCTTTACTTATGGCAGAATAAAGCTAAGCTGTGTCTGAAGTGTCCTAAACTAGGGCACCAGGAGCAGCTGCTCTTATTTCCAGCTGGATCCTTCAAGTTGGCAGTGAAGAAGGGCAAGCATTACCTTGGCAAATTCTCATTTCCAGGCATTTGGAAATTCAACTGTACAGATTCTTCAGACCAAAAGCTGACCTAAGTTCAAAGCAAAAGAAAGCATGGCAAAACAAAACAAAACATAACAAAACAAAACAGAAAACAAGAATCAGAACAATAATAAAATTATTCCAAGCTGGTTTCCTTTTTAAGAACAATAATCCATTTTAAAAGGTATAAATAATGTACATAATACAATCTGTACTATTCAAAATGGCAACTTTTTATATTCTTCCTTAGCTTATTTAACTCCACTCTTCTGATTCTTTACCTTGTCTAATATTCAAAGATGATGAGGCAGATATTCAGAACTTTTCAGGTAGATTTTGATGACTACATTCAGAAAATGTGATATATTTGTGTAGATACTTGCTCTGTAATACCAGGCTTAAAGTAATAGGGAATTGACTTAGTGGTTAGAGAAAAATTCATCATTTGATTTACTATTGCTAACTACTATTAACTGAGATTCTAATTTATATTGGGCACTGTGTTAAAACCTTTGCTTATGTTATTTAATCAAATCCTTACCTCAGCCTTTTGAAATAAGGCATTATTAGAGCCATTTTGTAAGTGAGGGAAGTGAGACTCAGAGAAATTAAATTAATCAGGTTTGTACAACTAGATAGTTGTGGATAAGGATCCAAACTCCATAACTATACCACAAGACTGTATTGTAAAATGCTATATTACATGTCAGGAAAATATCTTGAAATTTTAACTGACATTTTTCTCCATCAACCTTGGTACTTCTTTTCACCCCATGATGCAACTCCAGTCAAACCAGTTAAGTTTAAATTTATTAACTAAAAAACGGATGGCAAAGCAAGGTGAGTAAAAAGAAGACATGTTTTTGGCATTTGAACTTCAAACAAGTAGTCTTTGGAGAGGGGCAAAGACTGGCTGATTTTGCATTAACCCCATTTCTTCTTCTTGGCATATAGCTAAATATTATCTCCCAATCTCCTTTGCAGGTCCATGTGGCTGTGGAATATGAGCAGAAGCGATGTGTGCCACATCTAGGCCTGGTCTATTTTTAAAATAAACACCCCCCCACATGGAAAAATCCATGTTACTTTCTCCTCCCCACTGGCTTACTGGAATGGAGAGGACCTACCTGGCAAACTCAAAAGCCGTATGTTAAACATGGGGTGGGGATGGGGGGCACAGAAGGTAAAGGGTGTAGGTTCCCAAATCATCTTATAGAGGAGAGCCACTTGTTGGAGATCACCAAACCTGTTTTAGACTTTTCCTGTGAAGAAATATGTTTCTATTGTGTTAAGCCACTCAGTGTTTTCAGCTTATGTGATGTGTACTTAAATTTTAGGTGTCAATGGATAGTAGTTTGAAAGATAGATTTGAGGGGATATTTGATAAATGTGCATACATGTGTGTGAAAGGTGGGAAAACTTCCTCATTCAGAATCCAGATGAAGATTTCCTGGAAATCTACAGGACAAACAACCTGGTTTCTACAAGAAAAGTTTGCAAAGGGAGAAAAATGATCAGTGGAGACATTACCTATACAGGAAAATAGACTTATGACACATGTTGATCAATAGCAATGAATGATTCTTATTTCAATCCCAATTCAAACAAACCAATTGTTTAAAAAGCAAAACATTTAAAAGACACCCAAAGAAGTTAGAAATATGTGAATACTATATAGATATTTGATGATCTTAAGAAATTACTATTGTTGGCTTACTGTGATACTACTGTGGTATATATTTTTTAAAATCCTTATGTTTTAGATATTACTTAAATGTTTACAAATGAAATAATATTATGTCTGGGATTTGCTTCAAAATAATATTGGTGGGGAGTAGTTGGGCATATAGATAAAACAAGACTGGCTTTGGTTTGGTTTGCTGAGGCTTGATGATGGGTACATGGGGTTCATTATAATATTTTCTCTACTTTCATGGGGTTCGTAATATTTTCTTTACTTCAGTATGCATTTGAATTATCTGTAATTAAAAAGTCTTAAAGGAAGAAAACATTTCCTAGGTTGAGGAGAGAAATGAGTCACAATAAAAGAATGAACGAAGTGGATATTACGAGACCCTCTGAAAGTTATTCTTGCCCTTCTCCACCCCAGACTAAAACCCTGGGAAGGATGATAGAATCCATATATAGATTTGTGGAATTTGAGAGCTGAGAGGCCTGTGCCTTGCTTTGCAGGAATGCCTGGGCAAACAGCAAGACCCAGAATGGAAATAACTGCATTGTGCATGTAAATAGGGCCTTGGTCTCAATGGAGTTTCCTATGGCCCAGTGTGGCTCAGGAACAGCAGAATGGGGCAAAGGGATACAGAGAAGGAGAATTAGCTCTCTTGGCTGTGGGAATGAGTGGCTGGGTAGTGACCTGTATAACCTAGGAACATGGGTCAAATTTCTGGTGGATATTTCAGTGGATGGTTAGCTAGAAAAGAGATCTCCCTGTGCTCTGGTATAAAATAAATCCTTTGGAAATTGGATGAAAACCTGGGAAAAGAAGATAAACCACAAAGCAACCAAGAATAAGTTTCTATCACCTGATAGAATGGGATCAAGCACATATATTTTGTTGAGTAATATAAAAATACAGAAAATTAAAATCTTTCCCACCTGCAAGTTTGAACTACAGTTCACAAGCATTACAATTATATTGCCTTTCAAAAACCCAGTGATTATTTCCACTATATTTAAGTACCCCAGATGAAGCTCTAAACATACCCTTGTTTCTTTATTTTCCTCTTCATTACTCTTACCTCAGCCTTTAAGTCAGTTAAATATTTAAATTCTTAGTTTATTGGGAAAAAGCTCTTTCTAAGTATTAAGGACCCAGAGA
>PVKY010015409.1:0-10189 GCA_004027775.1 Bradypus variegatus | reverse complement strand
GAGCTGTGCCTGGTCCAACCCCTGTTGGTCGTGGCCCTTCTTGGCCCGGCTCAAAGGCCTGTTCATTGGAATGTTTTCCTAGACAGAAGAGCTGCTTCTTCCCCAGGTTCTCCCCAAACCTGAACTCTCTCCTCATTCAGGAGAAGGCGGAAAGGAACGCAGGTAGTGTCAGGTAGGTTATTTATTTCCTCGGTGTTCTAGTTTGCTAAAGCTGCCAGAACGCAAAACACCAGAAATGGATTGGATTTTATAAAAGGGGGTTTATTTGGTTACACAGTTACAGTCTCAAGGCCATAAAGTGTCCATCAACAAAGGGCACCTTCACTGGAGAAAGGCCATTGGCATCCAAAAACCGTCTGCTTGCTCCTAGGCTGCGTTTCAAAATGGCGTCTCCAAAATGTCTGCATCAGCTTCCGATGGCCGTCTGCAAAGCGTCTGTCTCAGCTCCAGCCGCTGTGCGCTCCTTCCGTCTGAGCTCATATAGTGCTCCGGTAAACTAAACAAGGCCCACAATGGGCGGGCCGCACCCCCATGGAAATCATCCAATCAGAGTCATCACCTACAGTGGGGTGGGTCACAGCTCCATGGAAACCCTCAAAGAATTCCAATCTAATCAACTCTAATACATCTGCCCACACAAGATTGTTTCAAAGATAATGGCATTTTGGAGAACATAATACATTCAAACTGGCACAACCTGCTCCCACAAGAAAAACAGACTGCTCGCCCTGAGGGAGCCCACTGACGTCTTCCAGCCCCGAGGGGCAAAATGAGCTGCTCCATTCGTCAGCTTCTTGGCGACCATGAGCAGACTTGGGCCAGGTGCTTCTCGCATCTATGCTGAGTCTCCTCACAACTTGTATCTCTGCATTTATTTCCCAAGTTTCCTTTCCAAAAGGTAAATCTGAGAACTGGCCTCCTCAGTGCTCATCGTGCTGTCAAAGAAAACCCCACATCCTGCTCCTGTGGCTCAAGCCCATGTCTCTGCCATCAAGGCACCGTGTGAACCGTGGGAGCCTAAATGCTTAGGTTCCTTCTCACTTTCCTAGTCTGCAGAAGGAGATGGACAAGAGGTTTGACTACGTGGTCCCCAAGACTCGTACGACTCTAGCATCTTCCCAGAACCCGGGGCCACAGTTTCCTCACACAGCACATAGGCCCTAAGTTACTTCGACCATGCCTTCCTCAGTCTCAACTGTTTATCACACCCACCCGAGGGACTCTGAAAAACGCAATCCAAGTCTCTGGGGCAAAGGGGAGGTGTGGACAGGCCTATCTTTATTTTCCTTTAAACTTTATTTTTCATTTACTATTTTTTTTAAATTGTGGAATATAACATATTCACACAGAAGTGGTAGCTTTCCAAATGCAATTTAACAAGTAGTTAGCAAATTTCGGGCTTCAGTTCCACAGTTCCAGTTATTTCCTTATTGTGAAATATAGCACATATGCAAAAAGGTGATAACTTTCAAAGTATGATTTAACAAGTAGCTATATAGCAAATTTCAAAGAATGTTATGGGTTACAGTTCTACCATGTCAGCCCTTTCCTTCTAGCTATTCTAATACCCAAGCAACTAAGAAAAAGAAAACTATATGGAGATTCAGTATTCATAATCCTTTGTTAAATTCCATCTTGTCTGTTGCCACCCCTTCCTCTAGTTTAATCATTTTCCTGATCTTCAGGGATGTCTAGGCAGTGACCACCCTAACTTGTTCGTATTGAATAGGGGTGTCGACATTATGGGAAAAGGGGCTGCAACTGGTTGATGTTCTTGAAGAGGCCATTGCCTCAGGGTTTGGGGACTTAGCTGGCACAGGAGCTCCCTGGAGGCTTTAAGTTTCTGAAGAATCAACTTAGTGAGTGAAACTTTTATAGTCTCAGATAGGGACCTGGGTATTCTTTAGGGTTTATAGAACTACTGCTGACTTAGGCTTATTTTCAGTGACTAAGAGATTTCAAATGGAGTCAAGAGGCTGAACTGGAACTTAGTCCTGTGCAAGCTTCAGCTGGATACCCCAAATAGCCACGGTATTATAAGCCCAAGTCATTTATTATTATTCATCTATGAGCAATGTACTATAAATGGCACATATTTCAAGGGTGTGATTTGATCAGTTTGCCATATGTATACACCCATGGAAGCATGACCAAGATTAAGGAAGTGTGTGCATTTCCATCACCCTGACAGTTTCCTTGTGTCCCTTTATAATCCCTCTCTCCGTTTTTTCTGCTGGCAACCTCTTTTCTGCTTGCTGTTATAAAAATGGAATCCTGAAGTAGGTTTTCTTTTCTGTCTGGCTTCTTTCACTCAGTAAAACTATTTTGAAATTCATTCATGTTGTTGAGTGTATCAATAATTCATTCTTCTTTTTTATTGCCAAGTATTACTCCTTTGCATAAATATACAGGAATTTGTTCATAATTCACCTGTTGATGGATGTTGGGGAAATAAAACAATTCTACCAACGCAAAAACTCCTCCACACCAGCAGGGGAGAGAGAGCCCACATTTTCTTTCTGAGTATGTGTTAACAAATTTATTTGCATTTGAGGTAGTATGAAAGTAACTACACAGAAGAAAATCTGACACATCTTATACAACAAAGCAGAAGAAAGAAAAATAACTTCTCTTAACTTCAGGAGAGAAAATGGCTGTTCCTTTTCTCCTGTACATCTTTGTGTGACAGAGACCTGAGCTAATTCCAGAGATTTTTGTATATCTAGAGGTTATTTAGCTGGCAACCTTGGAAATATCTTTCCATTGTTAAAGTTGGAGACTGACCTTAATCCCCAGAGAGACTGGTCTCTACGCCAAGGTCAGAGCAAGAACTCCGACTGACCATGACTCCAAGTATGCTCTAAGAAGAGCTGGAAAGGAAAGTGGTCTCTTTGCCCCTTATAAATGGGAAAAATAATTTTCATTTATCTTTGCAATGAACATTTGGGTTGTTTCCAGTTTGGGGCTATTTCAAAAAGAGCTGCTATGAACAGTCATGTACAAGTTTTTGGACATATGTTTCTGTCTCTTGAGTAAATGTTTGGGATTAGAATGACTGGGTCATATGGTTGGTACATATTTAACTTTTAAAGAAACTGCCAAAATATTTTCCAAAGCGGCCAGACAATTCTACATCCCCACCAGCCCTGTGTGAGAGTTCCATTTGCTTTGCATCCTTTCCAACACTTGGTATGGCCAGTCTTTTTAATTAAAGCCACTTTAATCAGTTTTGGAGTGGCATTTCACTGTACATTTCATTTGTCTTTCCCTGATGACAAATTATGTTAAGCATCACTTCCTGTGCTTAAGTGGACATTTATTTATCTTTTTTTGTAAGTGTTCAAGCCTTTCACCCATTTTTGATTGGACTGTTTGTATTCTTATTATTGAGTTGTGAGAATTCTCTATACATACCCTTTGTCTGATACGTCCTCCTATTCTGAGGCTTGCTTTTTCATGTTCTTAATGGTATCTTAGGAAACGAAAATTTTCCTCAATTTTAATGAGATCCAACTAATTACTTTTTTTCATTTTTGGTTCATGATACTTGTGTTTTATATAAAAAAAATTTTCCCTATCCCATGGTGGAAAATATTTCTCCTGTTTTCTTCAAGAAGATTTTTATAGTTTTAGCTCTTTCATCTTGGTTTTGATCCACTAATTTTCATGGGTTGTGTGAAGCAAGGGTAGATGTTTATTTTTTTCATATTTGTTGAAAAGATCCCCCATTGAATTGCCTTGACAACTTGGTTGAAAACAATTGACCAAATACATGTGGATCTGTTTCCAGATTCTCTGTTCTGCTCCACTGATCTCCATATTTACTTTTTGGCCAATTCAAAACTGTCTTAGTTATTGCAGATTTACATTAAGTCTTAAAAACAGGTAGAATGAGTCCTCCAGCTTCTTCTTCTCTTTTCTAAAAGTACACTGCTTGTTGTAGATCTTTTGCATTTCCATATAAATTTTGGAATCTGCTTGTCAATTTCCACACAAACACCAGCTGGGATTTTGATTGAGATTGAGTCAAATGTATAGATTATTTTGGATAGAAATTCCATCTTGACAGTATTGAATCTTCCAATTGATGATTGTGGTATAGTTCTCCACTTGTTTATCTCTCTAATTTCTCTGAGCCGTGTATTATAGTCTTCAGTGTAGAAGTCTTGTGTGTCTTTTTTATTTGAATGCATTTATTTCTAGATATTTTAAGTGTTTTGATGCTACTCTAAATACATTGATTTTTAATTTCACTTTCCAATTATTTGTTGCTAGCATAGATGAATATACATATTTTTAATATTGATCTTGGAATCTACAATCTTGCTAAGTCCTTTTATTAGATCTAGTGGTTCTTTTACGGAGTTCTTAGAATTTTCTACTTAAGTATGCATGACATCTGTAAATAAGGACTGTTTTATTTTTACCTACACCTTTTATTTCTTTTCTTCCTTACTGCAATGGCTATGTTCCCCTGTAAAATGTACATTCTATCTTCCTTCTGTGGGCAGTGGTTCAATGCTCTAAGGGAGGGGGTAGTAAATTGAGCTTGTGGTGCTTTGTTACAACAGCCACAGGAAACTAATACACATTTGTTATGATAGTCTGGATCTGTTCTGTGCATGGGTGGTTCGGGGATTAGGCCAACATTTGTGTAGACTTACACAAAGAATTAGGGGATTTCATTTCTGGTTTTTCCCCTCTGGGATTATCCCCATGCTTTTTCATCTGCAGGGTCACCCTTCTTCCAGGCTCTCTGATCAGAAAGATGGAGTTTTATTAAAGTTTTAGACCTCCCATGGCTGGGACTCGTTATTGCATGAGGTCAATGTCTCTTAATTTTGACTCCACTCCAGAATCTGCCTGCTTGGGTTTACTGTTCAGAGTTCTCAGGTAGTTGTTTCTGTATTTTGTCCTATGCTTTTAGTTGTAGTCAGTAAGTGAGGGCTGTAAGTGGGCTTACCCCACCATCTGGAAAAGTAACTCCCAGTCCACAATTGAGGGCCTGCTGCAGATCATGTCTCAGAGCTTGTCCAGTGTCTGGAACAACCATTGTATAAGTGGTTCATCTCTGTAGCCTTTTCTGAAATTCTTAACCTGGAAGAGAGGGAAAGCTTGTGGGGAAATGTTAGATTCAACTAATGTATTTTGAAAGGTAATCATGTATGAACACTTAGTGTACAAAATTAATCCGGCTCAAAATGAACTAACCAAGAAAAGAGTAGAGCATTGGGGATTAAGGGAAGAACGACTAACTACTAACAATTCACTTGAACTCCACCATGTCCTAACCAGGGCACTTGGAGCTGAGGAATGAAATGAAAATGGGACAAGGTCTCCATGCAGAAGAAGTTTACAATGGGAGAACAAACAAAAGGTTGCAGAATTACCTACAGTAGGAGACAGACTGTGATAGGAAGTCATATAAAGGAAATGATCTGGAAACAAGAGAGAGATTAATGCTCACAAATTTGGGGGGGGGTGTCATAGTGAGGTGACATTTGATCTGGAATGGAAAGAACAGTCAGATTTCAACAAATGGGGGGTGTTCTAGTTTGCTAACGCTGCTGGAATGTATAACACCAGAAGTGGATTGGCTTTTATAAAAGCAGGTTTATTTGGTTACACAGTTACAGTCTTAAGGCCATAAAGTGTCCATCAACAAAGGGTACCTTCACTGGAGAAAGGCCATTGACATCAGGAAAACCTCTGTTAGCTGGGAAGGCACATGGCTGGCGTCTGCTTGCCCCCAGGTTATGTTTCAAAATGGCGTCTCCAAATTGTCAGTGCCAGCTTTCAACAGCCGTCTTCAAAATGGCTGTCTCAGCTCTAGCAGCTGTGCGCTCCTTCTGTCTGAGCTTACATAGTGCTGCGGTAAACTAAACAAGGCCATGCTGAATGGGCGGGGCCACACCTCCATGGAAATTATCCAATCAGAGTCATCACCTATAGTGGGTGGGTCACAGCTCCATGGACTCTGAACCGATAGGTTCCAACCCAAGCCACACTAACACCTCTGCCCCTACAAGGAATACATTAAAGAATATGGCTTTTCGGGGGATATAAATATGCAAACTGGCACGGGGGTCAGCGAGGGCATTCCAGGTGGGCAGAACAGTGCTAGCCAGCTCGTAGAACCGAGGGTGCCAGAACAATCAAGGAGCAGCAGTGAGCGTGACGGAACACAGGGGGGCCGGATACCCAGCGGACCACCACCTAGCCCCTCGCAGTGACCCAGCTGCAGGGGCAGCGGCCACTGCAACCAGCCCCACGCGACTAGGACCAGGGCAAGCGGCAAGATCCCTTCTCCACTGGGGACCTGAAGTGTTTCCTCCGGTGGAAACTGCCCTTCTTTTCCTTTAATGTAGGATCTCGGTGAAGGTTCTGCGGCAGGGAGGGGACTTGTGTTGTTAGTACAGAAATGAGGAAGGTCTGCGGAGGATCTCTGGAGCCACCCGAAACCCCTCTCTTCCGCCCTGTCCCTCTACCTTCTTTCCTCCTTCATTCCCATTTCCCTGCCCAAGCTCTTGGCCAGATAAAAAGGAGCAGGGTTCTGACACAGGACAAGTCATCCCTAAAGGAAAAATGTTTTTTCTGTGACAATGAGAAAATGGCACATGAGGTGCCCATGTGCCAAATGATGTTTTGAAATAACGGTCAGGGCTGGTTCTGCTGGCGGCCATCCAGGGCCCTGAAAGGAGCCTCCACATTTCCAGTAATACATCACCCCAGGGATAAAATGCATAGCTGTGCTTGCCCCCTCCTCAGGCATCTGGGACCAACAAAGGGAACTGGGTTAAAAGTATGCTTTTAAACACAATAGCTCATGACTCAAACAACATGCCACATATGGTCTGAAAAATTGGGGTTGGGTAAGGACTTCAATGTTCTAAAATTTTAGTCTTTTGGTTCACCCCTCCTCCAAAAAGTTATCCTTTGCAGTATAATTCTAACCCTGATGGTGTCCAATAAGAATAAACATTTTAAGCCCTCTGGGGCTATAGGTTCAAAGCCATTCTGCTATGATAATGTCATCAATTTAAAGAGTAAAATGGTTGTCACATTGTTTCTAATAGATTGTTGGGAGCCTGCAGGGATGTAAATGTACAATTGAAACTCAAACTATGCATTTTTGAGGGTTTCATTTCATGAACTCTTAAAAAGTCAGATGGAAATGCCCAGTGGATAATTGGGTGCAGTGGCAGATGACAGTAAGTTTCATCTTAAGGAGACTTGAAGATAATCGTTCTTGGACTCCTTTTTGGACATCTTTTTCATCTCCATGACCCTCAGAGGACCCAAGGTGTGTGCTGCAGTTACACCTTTTCAGGTCCTTCTTTCTCTTCTTTCCTACCCACCACTGACCCCATCCTTGGGTCTACTTTTAAGTTGGGGCTCTAATGCTACCTGGAACAACTCTAGATTTCAGTAAACCTGTGCTACCCTCACTACCCATCATGTTTCCCTTCCCAACATGCCCTCCCAACCTGACCCCGCATAGTGGTCCATAAAGAAAGACATGCACCCAGTAGTCCACCCACTCTGCCTAGAGCCTGCCCTCCGGTGCCCTGAATCCATCCCTTCCCTTCCACCAACTTTACAGAGCCCTGGTTTGATGTCAAAGATGCAAAGAGGGAGGAGATCACATCCCTGTACTCAAAGACCTCATGGTGTGATGAGGGAAATTCTCATGAACCTTGCCAACTGTAACTCAGTTCAACAATTTCTAAGAACAAAGTGCCAGAAGAACAAGTCCACCCATTCTGACCATGCTGAGCTGGTGGGAGTGGAAGACCTTGGAAGGTGTGGATTTTATGAGTAAGATTTTACCAGGTAAGAGGAAGGACAAGACACTGGAAGCATCCTGGGAGGGGAAGGGAAGCAAGCATGGGCAAAACTCCAAGAGGAGTTGTGCTGGTTTGTATATATTATGTCCCCCAGAAAAAGCCATATTCTTTCATTAGGTTGGAGCCTATTGATTCAGTGTTTCCATGGAGATGTGACTCAATCAACTGTGGGTGAGAACTTTCATTGGATATTTTCCATGGAGGTGCTGCCCCACCCATTTAGGGTGGGTCTTAATTGGATTACTGGAGTCCTTTAAAAAGAGCCACACAGCCCAGAAACTGGAGTAGATGTGAGTGACAACTTGGAGAGAAACTTAGAGAGACAGTTTGAAGATGGCCATTGAAAGCAGACTTTAGTTCCAGAGAAGCTAAGAGAGGACAAACACCCCAAGAGCAACATTTTGAAGAATACACAGGAAATGAGAGAGGAGCTGAAGCGCAACACGGATCAGCAGATGCCAACCACGTGCCTTCCCAGCTTATAGTTTCCTGGATGCCACTGGCCTTCCTTCGATGAAGGTATATTGTTGATGCCATAGCTGGGACACTTCTATGGCCGTCAGACTGTAACTTTGTAGCCAGATAAGCCTCCTTTATAAGAGCCAATCCGTTTCTGGTATTTTGCCTAATGGGCAGCATTAGCAAACTGGAACAGGAGTCTAAGCGTCAGCTGTGTTCCGGAAGGAGCCAACAACTGAACACAATTGAGACAGCTGTCCTTATGGGGTGGGATGGTCAGGAAGATCTGTTTAGCTTGGAGTCTGCCATGTTAAGATGCCCAAACTCCATCTTGTGGGCAACAGGGGGCTGCAGAAGGCTTTGCTACCAGGGACGTGACTGCTGTGTCCCGTGCAGGTGCAGATGGTGAATTTGAGAGGAGAGAGATTACGAGTGAGGAGAATGGCTCAGAGCCACGTTCCCTCCCTCCTCCCCCGGGTCCAGTCTCCACCCAGACGAAAACACCTTATGATCTGGTCCCTCCTCTCTATCTCCAAGGCTTCCCATGGACTCTGCAGCAGCCTCCTCACGGGTCTCGCCATCCTGGCCCGTCCTGACAACCAGCCACCTAAAACACGAATACAACCACATCTGTCCTCTACCTAAAAACTTCTGTAACTCAGACACATACTGCCTCATCCCTATTTTTTTCATCTGTAAAAAACCAAGTGCTGCCTGGCATGGCCATGTCATCCCATATTGGAGGGGCCGTGGCACTGCCAGGAGATGGCAGCGATTGGCAGCGAGCCTGGGTTGGACTAACTCAGAAATTTTCTTGGTTCATTTTATTACTTACTATGTATCAATTACTCTGATAAAAGTTCCTCAAGAAATCTGTTATTCAGTCATTGCAACAAGCCTGTCAGATCAGTAGATCTATTGTGCCCTTGCCACTGACAAGGAAACTGAGGCATGGAGAGATTAACTAACTCTTCTAGGTTGATGTCCCTGTACGTGATGGAGCTGGGACCAGTCTGGAAAGCCAGTTCTTCATGCCAGTGGGTTTCTGCTTCCTCTGCATCATGCAAGTCCCTCAACTTAGTTTTCCTGCAGTATCAAAAAACTCATGGCAGATTTGGCCTACAGAATTGCATGACCTTGCTCTCTTGTGCAGAGTCAGCCTGCGAGTCATGGGATAGATAATATAAATTTGCAGCTACAAGAAATCTAGGCTCTCAGTTGATAGGAAGGTTGAGTGTCTTGCTAGGAGCACCTGCTAGTAAGAATCAGAAATGCAACAAAACCAAGTTCTCTGTTTAATTCTTAATTTAAGACTTTTGGGGAACATCTCATCTAGGTCGTGACATTACTTTCCTTTTTCTTCCTTTTCTGAAGTGATTTCCAGGGTGTGCTCTGGTGTGTTTTGAAAATAAATTCTAAAAATCAATAACAACTCCACTTCCCTTCTTAAAAATGATTTTTAGCTGGTCTATTTCTGAGACCTCATACAATTTCAAATAACCATCTTCTAATTGCCAAGGACACACCTTAAAACTTGAACAGCCTCAAAACTTTTCATGGCAGCTTATCATATCCCTTCTGCATGAGCATCTTTAATTAATTTAGAATTTAGCAGTAATATTCATTTAATGGAAAATGATTATAAAGGACATTCTATGTAAAAAATGAATCCTCTCTGCTATTAGAAATGCAAAATTACAGGAAAATATTTCAGAGCTTTCAAAAATGCCTAGTGACATTTACACAGGAGAATCATAAAACAAGAGGACTATACTGAATTAATATAAAAATAATTTAGATATTTATGTAGACTAATTTAAACTTGGTTCATTCTATAGCCAATGCTTTTGAAATATTCCATTTCAGTGGAAGACAATTTATTC